>JANAVB010028561.1:0-48408 GCA_029216955.1 Iris pallida
CCTCAGTCCTTTGTCGATGTCTATAAAATCTCGTATCTATTGGCAATACAGCCTTGATTCTCTCGACCAATAATGGCTTCACCTGAAGACTCGTCAACTGGCTGTCTACTACTGGTAATATAAATTCTATCCCCACCTTTTGTAAATGCTCCAATAGATGCGACTGAGTAGTCAAAAAATATGCCATAGGCCTCTTACTCAAAGCATTGACTACTATATTAGCCTTTCCTAGATGGTATTGCAAATGAATCTCGAAGTCCTTCATTAATTCCACCATCTTTTATGCCTCAAATTCAACTCATTCTGAGTGTAGACATACTTCAAGCTTTTGTGGTCTATGAAAATCTTTACTCTCTCAAATTACAAAAATGTCACCTAAGACTCCTCGGTCCATACGAACTCCTACTCATTGTGGGTCAACCGAGTCATCTGTTCTGTAATCCTTGAAAAGTTCTCTACAAACCTCTGGTAATACTCAACAAGTCTATTAAAACTTCTTACCTCTGAGACATTGGTCGGAACAAGCCACGTCTCTACTGTCGATATCTTGGTCAGATCAACTAAGATGCCATCTCCTGAGACAACGTGTCCAAGAAAAGAAGCACGGTCTAAGAAGAACTCGTATTTGGTCAATTTAGCATAGAGCCTCTCACTCTTCAACAACTCCAGAATAATCCTTAAATGCTTCTCATGCTCCTCGTAGATCTTTCAATATACCAATATGTCATCAATAAAAACGACTACGAACTAATCCAAATATTGGTAGAACACCCTATTCATCAAAGTCATAAATGCTGTTGGCGCATTCGTCAATCCGAAAGGCATCACTATGAACTCGGGATGACCAAAATGAGTCCTGAATGTTGTCTTCGAAATGTGTTCTCTATGCACCTTCACCTGGTGATATCCCAATCTCAAATTAATCTTCAAAAATAGATTCATTCCCATCAGCTGATCGAACAAGTCATCAATTTGGGGTAATGAATACTTATTTTTGATGGTCAATACGTTGAGTGCTTGGCAGTCGATGCACATAGTACTGACCCCTACTTCTTTGGCACAAATAAAATGGAGCCTCCCAGGCTGATGCACTTGGTCGAATGAAATCATTGGTCTGTAACTCTTCTAACTGAATCTTCTTCTCGTTCAACTCCTTCGCCAACGGTACACATTAGAGGAAATCAGTGCTGCTCCTAGCACTAACTCAATATTGAATCCCGCTTGTCAGTCAGGTGGTAGACCTAATAACTCCTCCAGAAATACATCCATAAACTCCTCAACTATAGCAGTGATAGTGCTACCCCATTGACATGAAAGCTTCAACTACTGGGCCTCCTTCCTTCTCAATGGTCCCTCTCAAATTTAAACTATGGACGGTTTGGTGGACTGAAGATAACACTGACTCTATGGCAATCTAATACGATATGGTACTGGCTCAACCAGTCCATTCCCAACACGACATCGAAATTTGGCATTAGAGATACCAAAAATTGGGTTCTCATCTCTCTTCCACACACTACCACTGAATAAGTTCTACAAATACTAGTGGTCGACGCAATACCTCCCCATAAGAATCTTCCAACTCTTAGGCAAGGGTGAGGTGACTACTCTATATTGCTACAAAACACTAGATAAAAGACAAAGTGGCCCCCGAATCAAATAATGTAGTGGCAGGTATAGATGCAACTAAGATAGTACATATAATTGCCACGCCCTCAGGCTCCTCCTCAGCTAGTAATAAGGCAAAGGACTGACCTGCCTCTGTGCTCCATCCTGCGACCTACTTCTCTCGTACTGTGCCTCCTGAGTGGCTAGGGGTGGTCCCCTCTAATGTTCTTCAGGTGAGTAGCCTAAATATAATCTCTTAAGCAGGTGGTCTAGGTCTTGGTGTGCTAGTCTCTGATCTGATTGGCGCCCTGTTTAATATCGTGGACAATCTCTAGCCTGGTGCTGGCTCGAACCATACCACAAGCACTGTCCCAACTTCCTTCGACATTCACTCAAAATGTCCCTTCTTGCTACAGTAATGGCAAGTGGAAGATCCTTCGATGTGTATGGGGTGATTCGCTGCTGCGTATAGGTCCTCCTTGCTATCCTTTGGCTGGTGCTGTGGTAGTAGGGTGCCTCCAAAGCATTGTGTCTTTGTTGATAGCATCCTGGCGATGTCTTCTGCTAATACCTTGGCATATGAAACTCTAGACAGTGCCGTAGTGTACCTTTAAGCTCCTTCGTTAATCATATGATGAAATCTTTGCACTTTCTCATATTGTTGGATATCAAGATGGTACCAAAGTGACTAAGATGACTGAACTCAGCATCATACTCGTGTAATGTTCTCCTGTTTGAGGTTGAAGAACTGATCGTTGAGAGCATCTCTAACCATACGGGGAAGTATTTTGCCGTGAAATACTCTAAGAACTGCTCTAATTCTAGTCTCTATCGATATCTCGCTCGATCGACTCCCACCATTAATGTACAATCCTTTCGACATGGGTTTGAACGACTATCATTCATAAGTCTGCTGGAAGTTGCAAAGCATCTAGTAGCTTATGTATGCTGATCACATCGGTGATCTCCTCGTTGTCTCCTTCGTTGTCTCCTTGTCTTCAAATGGCTTGGGTTTATCTATCGATAATCGCAAATAGTACCTACTAGTTGAATGGGTTCCAGTACACGGGCTAGTTCTGCCAACCTTTCCATAACCATCATCAAGCTCAGGCTCATGGCGTCGATCTGCTGTATCTGATGCTGCATTTGCTGCATCATGGTCTAGAAGAATTGAAACATCTGGGCCTGGCCATCCGGATGGGGCATCTGAGACATCGGTCCATAAGGTGGCTGCTGCGGGTATGCTCCATGTGGCATCTGAGGCAAAAAAGGAGGCGGCGGAGGCAACAGATCCTCCCTTTGCATTTGGGTCTGCGAGGTCTGACCCTTATGCTGCATCGTAGCCAGATGTGGTACTAATCCTGCTGGAGTCATTGAATTTGTCGGAACCCCTCCTGGAGTTGGGTTCTAGCGTCACAGGAGTCCTACCATTGATAGGAGTGGTGTCATTGGTCGGTTGGCTTCGAAAGCATGTGCCCACTACGTAATTGCATCTTGCTGTAAATAAAATTTTATAAGAGTAGTACGAAAGCAAGCTGGATCCATAATGCGATAGTATGAGTTTGGATTTCAAAGAGACAAATTTAACAAGTGGAAGAGATTCATAAGACTCCTTAATCCTATTTGTTGGCGCATCTTGGTACTTTTAGGTAACTAAAATGACAAACTGACCTACATGTGCCATAACAAAAATATGTCACACCTTAGTTCCAAAATACATAGGAATCCAAGACATGAGCATTCTAGTTGCACGACCTAGAATAAGTATCCCAATTGAATAGACTTACTCCAGCCGTAGTACACTACAATATATCTATGTATAATAGTCACAGTATATCTACCACACTATAATCTTGTCCACAAAATAATATCTACACAGAGAAAGAAATATGTAAAGATGTCTGAATAAAATAAAATAAGTCTGAATATCCAATACAAAACATCTGTCTTAAAAATAATCAAATAGTCTAGTGGAAATATATCTATGGAAAGGAAACTACGATATTGGAAACAATAAAATAAAATACTATCCAGGACATAGGCTAACTAGATAATATATTCATGACTCTAAGCAATCTCCATACTCCTAGATCAGAAAAACTCCTCTAGCACAACCTCTAAGTCCTCAGCAACCTGTCTCAATCCACGGTCCGTAGATAGTAGGATACAAGTGCTCGTTCAGATCTGGAAAATAACTAGGTCCTCAGAGGTACGTAACAAGATAAAAAATGCCATTATGAACTGATATATATATATAATAAATAAATAAATAAATAAATAAATAATAATAGGGCTCGCTAACCATCTATGTGTATGTAATTTGAAGATGACTTTGGTACGTATGAGTAGGTAAAAGAATAAAGCATAGCATCTGCTAGAGGCTTATGTATATATTATCATACCTTTCAACCATATCTAACGAGTAGTCAGGGCTGCTACCGGATATATCCATTATCAATACACCTATTACCGGGAAACCATAAAACCATAATTGGGCAACCATAAATCTAATATGTGCCTTTCCCATATGCCTAGTAATAGTCTTCCTCGCCCATGAATTACACATATCCATGACTTGAACAACCCATATCTTAATGCGACTCACTAGACCCTTGTTAGCAATCACCCGAATAAAACTCGTATTATACATGAATTTTTTCATATATTTCAGAAACGTATAATACTTGCGTACTTTTGACATATCTAAACTAGTACATAAATTTTAAGCATATGAAGTTTTAAATGTGTTTCATATTAATTATTGAAAAATTTGGCATAAATAACATGGTGAAAACCTGTTTAATTAACCAAATTTGACAATATATTTAAGAATGTGAAGTTTCTAACCTCAATATTTCTATTTTTTTTGAATATTTGACCGAATTTTGAACGTATTTTATTTGCACTGAGCCGATTTATATTCGTACTTTTGCCGTCCCAAATTTTTTCGTTTGCCGAATTGCTAACAAGGCACTAGACTAGACAAAATCTAACTCTATATGTACCGACGCACGAACCTCCCACATAGGTAATGTGCCAGTTGTGTAAGCTCTAAAACATAATGAGTTTCACTCACAGTGTCATATATGATACGTGGCAAGGCATAAACGTTATTGAAAATAACTCCAAAACTATTCGAAACATCTTCTAGACACTAAGTCATACACACGCACACAAACATTGACGTCATCATCGATGGCACCCAAGTCATACTTAAACAGTACAAGTATGACAAAGTATCTTTCCTGGAATAGTGAAAACAATGTAAAACAATGTCCGGCTCCAACCTCTGTAGTAAATCGTACATGAACTCCTAAAGTATAACAAAATAAAATTAATACTAATTCTAGACAACACAACTACCATATATATATATATATATTTACTATATATATACTTTATTACATATACTAACTAGTATATGACTACACATAATGTACCCTCAACATATAGTATCGTGATAACAAAGTAACATTTTATAATACAAAAATAATCATTTTAAATTCTAAAAAATTAAATATATTTTGGACAATTATTATTATTATTATTATATATAATATATTATATTATATATATATATATATATATATATATATTATATATATATATATATAGGAAAAATAAAGCTAAAATGTATCAATATTAACTAACAACACAATTTTCCAACTTGTCGGATAGATTCGAAACTAAACAACAACACAAATTATTATTTTAAATTCTAAAATGATAAGAGTAATATGAGAAATAATATGATTTAATGTCAAAATAAAAAACAAGAATCACACATGAATTCCACGAAGTTTGGTGATCAAAAGACTTTGCTAGAATAATGGATTTCTCGGTTCAAGATTTGCCATAATGAATATGATTGAGCAAACATATAAACAACCACAAATATCAATAATAAGCATAAGATGATAGAGGGGGATGTTAGGGATGCTACCACTAATTCGTTTGAGATTGAAAAGCATACAAGTAATCCAAAAACTTTCGCACACCGAAATTGGTTCAATCTGGACTAATATTCGTATAACGGATGCCACGGACAAACCGCACAAAACACGTGAGTTGCCATTTGGAGATTGATGTAGACACGTAGGGCTACGCAATGGTTTTACAACAAAAAGGTGATTAAAATATATGAAAACAGCGTAGAAGACAACCAACCTACTGCTGAATTTAGAATTAATTTGGCGAAGAAAAAACCACTTTGGTGGCTCGTGCTGCTCATCGAAGTCCTCAAGATGGCTTGGGAGGCTACTAGGCTAGTAGAGGAAGGTCTTAGGGTAGCGTGGATGGTGGGTGAAGGGGTCAAAAAGTTATGTTTGGGGGTGTTTGGTGCTGTTAGCCTATAGGGTGGGTGCACTCGGGTCGGTGGGTTGGGCATCAGGTTTAAAAGGAATAGGAGGGGGACGACAGATTGTGTGTTTTATTTTACGTTTTGATGTTAGGAGGTTATGGTTTGATAGGTATTTGTTTAGGAAAGGTTTGGTTGAGTTTTGATACTCCAATCTAAATATATGGTTAGGTGTATCTATGGGTTTCCTATTTTGGAAATATAGAGATTGAATGAATATTTATGAATCCAAACACATGTGGCTACCATTTAATTGATAAAAATCAATTAAATATAGGTCTACTAGGTTATGGCAACCTAGGATAGCCTCCATCATGCTAGTTGGACTAGAGTTGGGTCAAAACAATTTATCGAGTCGAAATATACTCTGAAAGTCTACTAATTGGGTCTTGTGTGCCATTTGAAAATAAATAACACATAGGAATTTAACTGAGTGGGACACCATTGGCATGTGTGTAGTAGGCTAAAATTATCAAAATCATATATTGGGTAAAATAGTTTGGATCGATGTTGAGTTCCGAAATTAAATTGGAAAATACTACGAGATTACGGTAGATGAAAAATGACCTAATTGACCCGAAAGTTGTGAAATAAAAATAGAGCAAAGAAAATGAGTTCAAGTGGGACATGATATACCAAAATGAAGATGGACTTGTCTAGATCAAATCAAATGAAGATTATTTCAAGTAATTTGCAGTTCTTGTGCTTTTAAAATCAAAGCTAGGGAAAAGTACATTTATTGATAAAAATAACAGTAGAAAATATATATTAATATATATATATATCAAATTCTAAACTAGAAAATAGAGGGTTTACACCTTGTCTTCTCCTTCGTAAGATCAGCCATCAGTAAAGTTCCTTCTCCTATAAACTTCATCCCTATGAACTTTTAGTTTTTTGATGTAGGAGCTCACGTAACTTTTGAAGAACATACATTATTTTACACTCATATAGAATCTTTAGCTAAAATAGCAAAATAGTAGATAAGAAGAAGTGAACAATGGAAATATTTTAAAAAAGAAAAATACTGAACGATAGTCTTGCTATAAGAATTTGTGGGAAGCTTCCTTATAGAGTGTCTCCCGTACTTTACCTTTAAAGAAAGTCCCGCAACTGAAGGGGACTAATATGCAGCCCCCTTCAACTGCGAGACTTTTTTTAAAGGCAAAGTACGAAAGACACTATAAGGAAGCTTGGCGCAAATCTTTATTGCAAAACTATCGTCCACACTCTATTCTTTTTGCTAAAATGTTTCCATTGTTCACTGCTTAATTTTATTTCTCTTTAAATAAATATATATCTCGACATGTTTAAAGCAGCGCTATGGGTACATTGACAGAAGCTGATGTTTGCTGTCGGGGTCGGTCATGGCGGGTTGGGTTGGAGAAGATGCCACTGGAGAACTGTTAGGGAGGAGGAGGACGAGAATGACGTGACTTGTCGTTGGTTTGGAAATGTGGTGCTCGGCTCGATGGGTACATGGTTGAGGCTTGGGCATGACATGATCTAAAGGAAGGTCGTGATGGTAGAAAAGGAAGTCAATCTTCTTACCACTCCAGCGACCTCCACCCGGTAACTCCAGCGTCCTAACCTTTACTATTGGCCGTAGTCACCCACAAAGATTCTATTATTCTCCGGTGACACCGAGCTACCACCGTCGATGACCTAGCATGCGTGTTAGTGGCCAGACCTGACCTGGCGCCCAACAATGCTCGTCTCAAATTCTGCCACTGCCTCCATGCATCTCGCGAACAAAGTTGCAGTTCCTCTCTTATACTTTGTAAGATCATTCCGTCAGTGAAGTTCCTATTAGGATTATATGCTAAAAGAACCACTTTTGTATTAACAATTTATCTGTCTTTTTTGAATGAGAATCATGGCAAATGTTTAATTTTTGCATATTATATTTGTTATAGTATTAATATAAGTGTCTAGTATTCTATATTGTAGATAATATGTGAAATAACATGTAGGCAACTCTAGAGGAGGGTAAATAGAGTTTGTGTCGATAATCACCAAATAAAAATTAACTCTATATCACCTCCACAAAACAACTATCAAGATATTAAATAAATCAAGAAAAATTGCAAAAGTAAATAAAGATCAGAAGAGCATTCGTAGACACAGCAGTTTTAAACCTGGTTTCCTTCGTGGACGACTAGTCCAGGCCTGAGAACTCTAGCTCAGGATTGTAATCCACTATTTGTGAAATAGCGAACAACCACGTGCCTTTACTCAGAAGAGCACGCCAACTTCTTACAGATTTGTAGGTGGCGAAAACTTGGAATTGTCCAAGTTACTTTTCTTTCACTCTTCCACACAACTTCTAGCTGATGTCGCACTGAGCACCTTAGGCTAAGGAGAGTTGTGGCTTAGAAGATATGAAAGGATGAGGCTGGGAGTATTAGAGCTTAGAAAGCTTGATTATTTGAAGGTGAGAGATGATTTGAAATGAGAGAATTTAAGCTCTATTTATACTACTCTGGGGAGGCAGAATTCGGCCCAAATTCTGCCCCAAGTATTCAAATTTTTGAACGTTGGATAGCTTGTACCAAGCAGGCCCTAAAAATTAGGGTATTGAAAATCGAGAGGCAGAGTTCGGCACGAACTCTGACTTAGACAGAGTTTGGCCCGAACTATGTCTCCCTTGGGACAGAAGTTCCCAATGGGCTATGGTGGTTTGGTTTGGTTCAGGAATTAGTCTATTTGTATGGTAGAGCTTGGAGAGATATGTCTAGGTGTTGAGATGACACAGTGCGACTCAATGTGCATATTCTCTTAGACTCAATAAATTGAAGATTACAGACTTGGAATAAATAGGAAAACCAAGAGTCCTTTGATGACGCGTTTCTTCTGATATTTGAGCAGACCTGAAGACGTCTTTTTTCTTGACAGCAGTCATCCAAAGATATACAGATCTAGAAATCTGAATACCTTTCGGGGGCTTTGTACCGAACCCTTGACGGGGGAGGGGGGGCGCTGCCCCCTCGACCCCTGTTAACGGAACCCCCGATGCGAGGCCCCGGATAGGTCGCTAGGTGGTTCAGAAAAATCTTTTTGTATGATACCGTCTTTGGTCCATCATTAATTCTTCATTGCCTATGTCCTGGTTTGATCATGTTTGATCATGCTTACCGCATGTCTACAAATACATTTAGGCGAGCAAAATATGTTGTATTACGATACAAGCATGACAATATGATATAGGACAATTAGGAAAATGCTAAGTTTAAGTAGCAACATGATAGTGAGTATATGAATATTAGTGACATCATTATGTTAAACTTAATTGATAGCCATATTCAAAATACGATATAATCATTGGGCTAACAATCTCCCCCTTTTTGATTATGGCAAATCGGTTAAGTTTAAGAAATATACGATAGATGCATGTATCACTAATAAACATATATTGTGTGCTAACTTAAACTTATTTCTCCCCCTTTGACATGATCAAAAAATAAGCTCCCCCGTAATAAGAGATAAAACGAACTCAAGCATAAGTAAAGGAGCAAGGTATAGACAATCATGATCACGATATACTAAATAAGGAACAATGGAAGAAGTGTGTAAAGACAAGTATATAAACTACATACCAAATGTAGAGTGCCAAATAGAAAATAGCTTGTCATAACACAAATAGTTGGTAAAACTAAAAGAATTTGAAAATAATCAATAGATAGTTATCAACATGAAATCCAAGAAAGACATCCAAAAACATAGTATGATATGAAATATTGCTCTAGTTTTCGAAGAGAATTATGAAATAAAGGATTTCAGTCAAAAACTATGGGGATTAGATAATTGTAAATAATATATACCAAAAAGGAAAGATACCAATTGAGATATTGAAATATATAAACTTGATATCAATTGAAATAAATAAACTTGAAACATTGATCAATGAAACTATGATAGTCACAATTGTCCACAGATAAATAGTTGAACAAAATAAAGGAATGATCAATGTAAAATAGAGCAATTGATATAAAATGATCTCATTATTTGCAAATCTATTTGCTTATCCAAAATTCATGCATTTGAACTCAATTACCTTATCATGCTATATGAATACCCTTTAGATAAACATGAAGGTAAAGGAAAAATATTTGAAAAAGAGAATTTCAGTCTACTTGAATGCTCCCCCTCAAATATTACCAATATAGATAAAATACTAAATTTTGGGTAAGTTCCCAACTAGAAAGCCAAATCAATTAAGCATACAAGGAAAGCCAAAAAAAATAACACAATAGTCATCAAGATAAGATACGAAAGTTACTATTAACGAGATGAGTCATATAAAATAGAGAGATAATATGATGAAAACAGTTGCATATACTCCTATAAACTTTTCACAAAATAACAGTATCATAACCTCAATCATTAATATATAAATATTGATAAAAATATGGGTCAATGATGAACTAGGTATACGACATAATAAAGGGTATAAATGAATTGAACCAATTTATTTGCTCCCCATTAAAATATGCGTATCTAGTTCCAAACAACTTATAGCAAAAAAATGATAACTTTAAGATCTAGGGGTAAATCAACTATTGATTTCTTCCCCTTGCTCAATGCATATAAGGCTATGAAAACGTCATAGAACGAATAATATCATCTTTAGTTAAGAAGAGATATCCAACTAATAGCCACTAAAGATGAATGATCAAAATAATATTTTAATTAAGCACATTTAACCAAAAGATGACATACATTAGCCTATATAGAAGAATCTCATATTTAAATATGATATATCAATGCATGTTACCTTTTGAGATGAAGATCATCATGAAAAGAAATAAGGTCCATTAAAACTATCATGATGAGAATCACAATATAGCTCAAAAATGAAAATAAAATTCAAATATCATGTCCATGATTATTTAATTAAGAAATGATCAACTAGTTTATTGCTTTGCATGGTCTATATGTGTTTTATCACATATGTACCCATCAACGGGTAATAATCTAACCTTGCTAATACTAAATGAGAAACCAGTGAAGTTCAAATAGCAAAGAGCATATGTGATAATCCATGAGTAGTCAAAGTAGAGTAATAAATTAACTTGATAACCATATAATTAGATAGTATAAGACTACTCAGTCATTAGGATCATTCATAAAGTAAACCAATAAATAATTATGATCCGTTATAAATCTCATCTAAAAACCATATAAACAAACCAATGGAAAATATAGAAAAGAGTCAATCTTATTTAAATGATTGCAAATTTATTCCAAAGAAATATAATGATAATATGATAAAATCATGACTCAAAAGATGAGAGAAATTTAAGAGATGTATGGAAGGAAATTAAAGCGATGAATCACAAACCTTAATGGAAACAAGATTAAATAAAATTTTTGTCAAACTAATTTTAGAGACCAAATATATGTGTCTAAAATAGAATACAAATATTATCGAAAAAATTCATAAATATTGTTTTCGTAAACTAGCATATCACATATAGATTGAAATTCAAGAAGATAGCTAGATGAGTAAAAGTGAACAAAAAAAATATGTTGCTTAACAATACATCGCACATAAGCTAGCTACATAACTAATTAAGATTAATGAGGTAGGCCATTAACAGGATAAATGTGCTCATTAAATCTTAAGTCGCTAACACTAAAGATACAAGCTTAATCATAGAGTTCACAATACGGGTAATACATTTTGAATGATCAAAATAATTTATATACTCTTTGCTGAGCAAGGATAAGAGCAAGAGGATACCTTAAATAAAAGAATTATGCTCTTCTCAAAATGAGGCTAAAAGGATATTCATGAAAACATAATGAAACAAATCTCTTTGCCAAGTATTGAGGTTAACTGAGGATAATAAAATAATAGATCGATCTAGAGAATGCAAAATATTATAGCCATTATGAAATAAGTGTATTCTCTTGAAATAAAAAATCTCAACACATAGGCTCAAACCATAGTAGCTAAGGACATGAGAAGTATGATATATCAATTACATGTATTCTCATGTGTTACAAAAACATCATTAGGCAATAATAATAAAATATTTATAGCTAGAGATGATGATGTATTCTGGAACTTAGGGGTGGATCTAGAACTAGATAATGGTTGCAAGTAGACCATAATAAATCTTAAGTCTATAAAGTATTGATCACTTTGGGTTAGCTGTAGGGGCCGGTTCCCAGCTAGCAGTAGTCTGAAGACTAGTACACCGTGTCGCTTCAGGCTATTTACACCTGTATGACAAAAGGACCCTTTCGACTTGTTTCCAAAATGTTCTTTACTTTTAAGAATTTAGATTTAAAGAAATATATGCAGTATCATGAAACAACATCAAAATCTAAAATCCCTAAGTATATGAAAGGTAAATACCCAAATAATAATAAAAGAATGATCATCAAAATTTGCTAAGAATATTTTCAAAAAAAAACATTTTCATAATGCACTTATGGAGATAAATATATAGAAGATATACTCAAAATATGAACTAATAAGTTCGGTGACTTTAACAAGGTAAAGCACAAAACCATGCAATCCTTAAAAGAACTTCCATAAAAGTCATGAACAAGACACTAATAAACATTTTTTAAACATTCCAACTTAAAGGTATTTAAATAAATAAAATCAACATTTGGAATCACATAGATAAAACTATATATATATATATATATATATATATATATATATATATATATATATATATATATATATATATATATATATATCAAATAGGCATACATGAAAATATACAAGAATCAAGTAAAAGACATGTATCCATAAAGTCAACCAAAAAAAAAAAAGAAGCCAAGAAGATATCATCAAAAGAAGGCTTTAAGAAAGAAGCTAATTGATTCAAGAAAAGATAGCACAAATTTGGTCAAAATAATCAATAGCTAAAGTATGAGGTAAGCATAAGTATGAATAGATACTCTTCAAACTAATATGAAACTTGAGCTTAACTCATATGCCCACATAAAGATATTTATACAAAAATAGATATCAATATAGAAAATACATGAACTACATAGAAAAATAAATATATTCATGTATCATTAATAAATATTGAAAACCATCACAAATTAAATAAAATATATAAATAAACTTTATTAGGCAGAGACTTAATTGATTCTCTAGAGGATAATCAAAATGAGAATCAATAATGAATATATTATGCAAGCACAAGATTAAAAAGAAGTATATACTTATCAAGTGATATGAAGCTTGTGCATATATTCACAAAAACCGATTTAAAGTAAAATAGGACATATTAAAGAGAAACCAGTAAGAAGTAATTATCTCAAAACTTTTAAAGACGGAGAATTAAAATCATATTAACTCAAATCAAAATCAAGGTCCTATAGACTAGAGTGATATGCATGCTTTATAAATAAAGATTAGGAATAACAAGTATGCATATATAAATGTGTCACACTAATAGAAAATGAGTGATAAACTACATAGTATGAACTAATCATTTAAGCTAAGTAAATTGAAATAATAATAAAAATTAATCAAGCATGCTAGTATTATATCTCACATTGATTTATATAATAAGCAACTAAAGGATATCAATGTAAGCTAGTAGCAAGACATCAAAAGAAATATGCTAGATTCTACAAATATAAACCATTTAAAGAGAATCATTTAGCATGTTACTAAAGTGGCTCTAGTGGCCACACTTGTGTTGGTACAATTGCTTGGAAGATGACCATTGAGTTTTGCAACCACCAACACGCTCCTCGGTGCTATATCTCGATATAAGTAGCTCCACCTACATCATTAGTCGAAGACTTTGGTATCCAAATAAACTTGGATCCACATTTGTTACCTTTAGGGACCCATATACTATTTACTATAGCATTGGTAGAAAAACTCCTACGAATAGGACAAGTTACACTTATGTGTCCAATGCGAGAGCAATAGAAGCAAATAATACTAGTGTGTGCACATGTATCAGAATGAGCATGATTATGAATATGTGACATACTAGAATGATGAATATCTCTAGAGTGAGCATGCATAGATTTGGTCTTAAGAATATCATGTTATAATAGCAAATCATTATGCAAACAAGTAAGAGAATCAAATTTAGCATTTAAAGTATAATTCTTGTCACGACCCGTACCCTGTGTAGGGGCACGAAAAGTGGGTACGTCCAGCCTACGCTGCAGTATCGACGGTAGAACGCTGTCCTAGGTTACTATCTAATCAACAACTCATGCAATTATATAATATACTTGTCAAATCTTAACTCCGAACGGAGGACAAGTATAGATATAAGGAAATCTCAATCACAGTCTAAGCACGATAAGATAACACAAAGTTAACTAAGACTAAACAACAACATCTATAAACTATTAAATAATAATATCTCAAACAAACTCAAATACAAACTCGTATCTCAGTTATTACAATTCAAGTTCTAAAACATAAAAACTAAACCAAGTCTACTAGCTAGTCTCCCGATCACTCCTGAGTGTCAGGGCCATATGTAGCTAAGCCATCTCCTGCTCCAAGGCAAGTAGGGCAAATATCCTCAGGACAAGCATCTGTAATATTTTTAACAGGTCCAGTCAGGACAGGAACGAGTGCAATTCATCAAGAAATCCCAAGTAAATGACAGAGAACTATAAAGCAGTTATAGACAGTTGTATTGATGAATATGGCAGTTTGTACGAGTAATGATGTAGAGAGCAGTTAAGGCACAAAGAAAGTAAGGTAACTAAACAAGAAGAGAAACATAGCAAAGAAGACTGTAAAATAAGATCTAGCTGAACTAGAGTAACATAATGAGTTCAGATGGTACAATATAAGTCGAGTGTAATCCCAATATGAGTCTAATACAAGATGAGTCGAATGTGATTCTAATCATTGTTCTAATAAGGTGAATCGAATAAGGTGATACGAATAAGGTGATACGAATAGTGATTCACATGATGTTCTAATAATGATTCGAATAGATTCTCCAAGTGTGTTTTAAAATACTTAGATAGACATGTAAACGGCAATGGGTAAATCCGGCACATCGCACACCTGGCCAAGTGTGGGATGGCTATCGTTCGAATATTATTCACATGGGGTGGTTCGAATAGTAGAAATGTTCACATGTCTAATCAAGTATTTTCTCGTCCATCTAATACAAATGAATCCATAATCCAACACATAAGACGAATACAAGTCCAACCAGCAAATGAAGATACAAATAGGTGGTTCGAATAGTGATTCGTATGGTGATTCGAATAATAGAGGTAAGACGAGTAAGTATGTGTATCGTATACATGGATTCAGAAATAATAATACGTGTTTGTAACAGAGAATCACATACAGCTAACTAGAACTGAGGTACAGTAATTGACAAATAAATGAGAGAACTATCCGAGAATGTACTCGCCTGCTACTCTGAAAAGAGTAGTGTAATATCAGATGCCTGCACCAGAGTCACAATGTCCTAAATAGAGCAGTATGGGTTATAATGTGTTTAAAATAAGTAATAATGTTTATGATGCAATCTACATGATTTCTAGGCCAATCTAGGTCAAAGTCAACTCTAAGTCAACCCTGGTCAACTGTCTAGGTCAAACTAGGTCCAAGTCTAACTTGGTCAACCCTGGGTCAACCCAAGTCAACTACTCTAGTCAACTAGGTCAGTTGGTCACATCTGGACTCAATGTTGACTTTTGGTCAACTCCAGTCAATCTTAGACTATTGGGTCACTATCTAGGTCAATCTCTATAAGGTTAACTCAATTCTAACTCAAAGCCATAATTAACCTTTTCTAAGATATTAATTAACCTATATTATTATATATACACTACACAACTATATATTTATATACATATTAAGTATCACTCTAACCTTCCTTAAGACAACCACCTCTATATCAACAATATATATCCTCACATATTTCACAATACTTATATATAGTCTAACATATTTGTATGCACATATAGCAGTAAATGGGACCAACACAAGCCAGGACAACAAGAAGGAAGGAGTGCAGTGCAGCATGTGACAACAAGCTAAGTGTAGGGGAGGTAATATGGATATGTGAAGGCAAGGTAAAATATAGAATACCATGTTCAGATACCCAACTGCAGGATAATCTAATTGCAATGGCTAGCATGGTGAATGCAGACAGTGTATGCAATATCTGATACTCAACCAAACCCACACCATAAATACATCACTTAAAACACACAAGCCAATGGAAAATCTCTAACCTGGACAGAAAAGAAGTATGAATACAGGACAAGCTACTGCAGGGTATGAAGATAGAAAGGCAGTTGCAGGACAATGCTGTGGTCAAGAAGGTTTGGAACATTAATTGAACCATTCCCAGGTAAGCATGCAGTAAAATGAGAAATGCAGTGGATTAAGGAGGTTTGAACTCTATTACAGAATAAGGGAAGATAAAACCCAAGTCTCAACAAGCATAGCTTTAGGTGAATGTGAATGTGGGGTGCATGCAAGGATACAAGCTGTGCAGATAAAGGTAATGCATGACATAATTGAATAGGATGTAGGCAGGGCATTATCTGGGCAGTGGTTTATGTAATGAAGATGTGCAGGAGGTTGTATGCAGTGAAGAGTGCAAGGGTGTTGGCCGGGCAGTACAGTGTAGTAGTAAATATAGCTAATGTATATGAGTGTAAGGCTAGATAGACAATGTAGGATAATGATCAAATGGATATATGCTATGACTGATACACATGTCAAGGGCCGATACAAATGCAACCACAACCTCTAGGCTACTCCTAAGCCTATGATACCACCCATACCTGGACAGGGACTGAACAAGGTATCAACTGAACAAATCTTCACTGGGTCATCAGGACAGAACCAAATTGGACTCATACATGCACCTCTGGACTGAAGTGCATTTCAGCAATATATGCAAGACATGAATAAGTAGCAAGGATTCAGTGTTGGTACATGGGAAGGGTGGTCGAGTGTGTGAGATAGTTCAGATGTGAGTGTGTGTGTGCATCAGTTAACAGTGTTTCAAGTTCTAAAATTGAGTGTGGGTGAGCATGACAGTGTAGAGTGGTGTATGTCCACAGGAATTTGAAGAGTGTGTAAATCAGTGGAAAACAAAAACATGGCAATGGCAGTGTGTGGATGTTGACAGTAAAGGGTGTACAGAAACTCATGAAATGATTTTCAGGTTATCAATGTGGGAAAACATGGAATGGGGGTTCCATTTCAGTTAATGTGTGAGTGTGTGTACAGGTGCTCAAAATCAGTTTTGTGTTTGTGTGTAGTCACTGAAATCAGTGACAAAATATCAGGAATTACAATAGTAACTAAGTTTCAATCCATGCCATACACATATCGAAATCCCATTTCAGCAAATTGAATCCAAAAATCTCACTAAAATCCTAACCAGCAGTAGCAATTACATATGTAGGATCATAATTGGCAATTTAACATCATTTAAAATTAGTTTTGAAAACACTTAAATTTCTGAATTTGGAAACAGGAATTTGTACGTATCAGTGAGAAATGGGGAAATGAAATCGACAGCCAAAAACATGTTAATCCCACAAATTTAGGGTTGGTAACCCATGCGACACACATGCTCGTATCCCAGGAGTCTACTCGTATCCAAACATTTGGACACGAGGTGTCTAATTATTTAGAAACACACACAGACACGTACGCACAGTGCAGTATCGTGCTGTGAGGACAAGGTGTCTTACACGCGACACAGGACACGTGACACTTTGTGCTTGTGTCTGTGTGTTCGCCACACATAGGGCTACACATAGAACATAACACGAAGTGTCCAAGTGGCTCGTGTCAGGTGCACGAGACACGTATCAAAACGTGTCTCGCCCGCGTGCAGTGTAGTACAGAAATCAATACGGGCTCGTTTTCGTGTCCGACACGAAACGAGGTGTCATAAAACTTGGGGAGTGACTTGTCAGTCACTGCCCCATCCTCCATGCCAAGTTTCGCGTGTTGAAATGCTGTGTCCAGGGAGAAACAGGACACGGGTAGCAGGACAGCGCACACGCGTGTCGTGCAGCGTGTCCGTACCCGATTTTGACTCGAAATTGACACGAAAACCACATCAGTCTTCACAAAAGTTAAAATTAATATCTAGATCTACAAATTCATGTAATTGGTTTTACAAAAATCGAAAATAAATTCCTAAGTGGCATTTTATCAAACACCTACATAACACTTATGACACGTGTCTGATACGGACACCAAACGGACACAAAATTGACCCAAACTTCAGGGACAGCTAGGGGACTCCTAGATCTAGCCCTAAATGCAAAGAAAACGAAATATTAATGCAATTTAAAGGGTTTTACCTCTATGTGCAAAAAGCTTGGAAAAACTTCAAATGGAGGATTCCTCCTTGCTAGCCAATCTCTCCAAATTGATTGAAACCTGAGATTTCTCTCCATGAACATAAAGTAGGGATCAATTAGAACCCAATGCAAAAGATTTGAGCCAAAAATGAATTGAAATGAGGAAGTTATGGATTGGGGAAGAAGGCTCTTTACCTCTTTCTTCAAACTTGTAAAAATTTAATAAAAGAGGCAAGAACAAGGAGGAGACTATTTATAGGGAAAGGGAGCCCTAGTGGCTGGTCATAAAGTGGAAAATTAGGGTTAGGGTTTAGTCTAATGGTCATGGGCCAAGTTGCACTAGCTAACTAGCTCAAGTCTTAGCCTATGGTCCAATGCAAAAATCCTCCTACTCTCTTCATGAAACTTAGCTGACTTAAGTCAACCAAGCCCAACTTGAGTTAGATTAGGGTCCATACCATATTAACTAAGTCACCAAGGTCAAGGTCAAAATCTAGGACAGTCGCTTAAGTCACAGCTAGTCAAAATCAAAATCAACAATCACCAGTGTAATAAATCATAAAATAATTCAAAGAGGCCAAATGACCCAAATACCCCTAGGCTGAAAATAATAATTAAATCATCCTAATGACATGGTCAGGCTCTAGGTTAGGCAGTCTCTCAGGTTACACTAGCAAGGCATCAAAATCACAAGCCATGACTTAAAAGATTTTTAAATTGATTTTAAAAATAATTAAAAATCACCAAAAATCATAATATAAAATAAATACGATTAAATAATATTTATAAATACAAAATTTCAAAAATACCCTTATTCCAGAAACTGGGTGTTACAAGTCTATCCCCCTTAGAAAAATTTCATCCTCGAAATTAAGATGATCGCACCCTTCCTAGGTTAAACCCCCAATCAATCAAAGTCGAAGCAACACAATCCTACTGGTCGTGATTCTACAGTCTCGAACAGGGTAGCTACACTCTCCAGCAATCACAAGCAATATCCTGGCAGGTACTAAGGAAAATCACATATAAAAGTGGGGAGGAAGAACAAGAAGGTCAAAACTGCTAATCCATCACCTACAGTCAGTCTCCTCGACTGCCATCGCGAAAGCTCCACCCCTCTGGTGCTGAGCTACAGGTGGCCTAGCTCCCTCTCTCTGACCCGGTGCTCTGTCATATACGGGTGCAGTAGGGCAATCCCTGACCTGATGAGCAACGGATCCACAGAACAGACAAACCTTCCGTCTCCTATAACAAGTCTCCCAAACGTGTCCTGCCCTCTTGCAGTAGGCACAAGGCTGCACCTTGCGGTCCTGCCCTCTAGGCTGATGCTGTTCCTGCTGTACTCTTATCGGTGCCTGCATCTGCTGAAACTGTACGTGAGACCTCTTGGCCTGGCCTCCGCTGCTGCTGGTACCGTGAGCGTCCCGTCCCCTCTTGAGCCTCAGCTCAAGATCATCCTCTGCTGCTAAAGCGTCCACTAGGATCTCCTCATAAGTGGTGTTGCGAGCACTCTTGGTATAGGACTTCACCTCCTTGACCAGCCCTTTTCTGAACCTCCGGGCCTTCGTCGCCTCGATCAACCCCTCTATAAATCTGCCCAGCCGACAGAACTCTCATGAATACTCCTCCACAGACTGGTTCCCCTGGACTAGGGCCTCGAACTGGGTCTAGAGGGCTCCTAGCGCTACATCCGGGAAGAACTTCTCCTTGAACAGCTTCTTGAATGCTGTCCAAGTCTGCCCGGAAGTACCAACCCTCGGGTCGATCTGGTACCATGTGCGGGCTAGATCCTACATCATGCTGGCTGCCGCCTCTATCTGAAGTCTCGTCGGGATCTCAGCCAATCTGAATATCTCCTCCATGTGCTGTATCCACTCATCGGCATACAGGATGCCCTCTGTACCCCGAAAATCCCTCGGGTGCATCTTCTGAAAATCCTGGATGCCCTTCTCCTTCGGCCAGTGCGGCTACTGAACTACTGGAGGCTGGACTACCACCCTCTCAACCACTGTTAGGGCCCGATCAATGCCCCGACTAATCTCCGTAGTATGACTCTGCTGCTGCTGCTTCTGGCCCTCCATAAACTGCCGAAAGAATGTGAACAGCTGAACTGCGTCAACGGATCCTGAAGGCGGCTGCTGCTGGAACATCTCCGGAATCACCGGGTTCTGTCTATGCACTGGTGGAGGGGCTCCTCCAAGGGCAGCTGAAATACCTACCCCTGCTGGCTGAACTGGTGCCACGGTATCTGGGGCTGGCTACACAAGACGAGAGGTGGCAGACCTCTCAGCAGTATCCCCCGGTCCGGAACGATGGGTTCTAGTCTCGACCATCCTGGAGACAGATCAAACAAGGAATCAATACTGAGATAGAAGCGATAAATCAAAGGAGGACAGTAAATTTTTAAGGAAGATAAATCAGCAAGATGTATAGATGGCATGAATTGAAGTAGAATTTTTCCTAACTGTGATTGAGTACCTCTCCGTTAAAGCCTATCTCTCAATCCTATCGCAGGCTCGTAGCAGTACAACTAAGTCGCCGTACTACCACGATATCGTACAAATACGACTCTCGACCTGCATGGGCTACCACTAAAAACGTGTCACGACCCGTACCCTGTGTAGGGGCACGAGAAGTGGGTACGTCCAGCCTATGCAGCAGTGTCGGCGGTAGAACGCTGTCCTAGGTTACTATCTAATCAACAACTCACGCAATTATATAATATACTTGTCAAATCTCAACTCGAACGTAGGACAAGTATATATATAAGGAAATCTCAATCACAGTCTAAGCACGATAAGATAACACAAAAGTTTATAACTAAGACTAAACAACAACATCTATAAACTACTAAATAATAATATCTCAAACAAACTCAAATACAAACTCGTATCTCAGTTATTACAATTCAAGTTCTAAAACATAAAAACTAAACCAAGTCTACTAGCTAGTCTCCCGATCACTCCTGAGTGTCGGGGCCATAGGTAGCTAAGCCATCTCCAGCTCCAAGGCAAGTAGGGCAAATATCCTCAGGGCAAGCATCTGTAATATTTTTAACAGGTCCAGTCAGGACAGGAACGAGTACAATTCATCAAGAAATCCCAAGTAAATGACAAAGAACTATAAAGCAGTTATAGACAGTTGTATTGATGAATATGGCAGTTTGTACGAGTAATGATGTAGAGAATATTTAAGGTACAAGGAAAGTAAGGTAACTAAACAAGAAGAGAAACATAGCAAAGAAGAATGTAAAATAAGATCTAGCTGAACTAGAGTAACATAATAAGTTCAGATGGTACAATATAAGTCGAGTATAATCCCAATATGAGTCTAATATAAGATGAGTCGAATGTGATTCTAATCATTGTTCTAATAAGGTGAATCGAATAAGGTGATACGGATAAGGTGATACGAATAGTGATTCACATGATGTTCTAATAATATTTCGAATAAATTCTCCAAGTGTGTTTTAAAATACTTAGATAGACATGTAAACGGCTATGGGTAAGTCCGGCACATCGCACACCTGGCCAAGTGTGGGATGGCTATCGTTCGAATATTATTCACAGGGGATGGTTCGAATAGTGGGAATGTTCACATGTCTAATCAAGTATTTCCCCGCCCATCTAATACAAATGAATCCCTAATCCAACACATAAGACGAATACAAGTCCAACCAGCAAATGAAGATACGAATAGGTGGTTCGAATAGTGATTCGTATGGTGATTCGAATAATAGAGGTAAGACAAGTAAGTATGTGTATCGTATACATGGATTCAGAAATAATAATACGTGTTTGTAACAGAGAATCACATACAGCTAACTAGAACTGAAGTATAGTAATTGACAAATAAATGAGAGAACTATCAGAGAATGTACTCGTCTGCTACTCTGAAAAGAGTAGTATAATATCAGATGCCTGTACCAGAGTCACAATGTCCTAAATAGAGCAGTATGGGTTATAATGTGTTTAAAATAAGTAATAAAGTTTATGATGCAATCTACATGATTTCTAGGCCAATCTAGGTCTTAGTCAACTCTAAGTCAACCCTGGTCAACTGTCTAGGTCAAACTAGGTCCAAGTCTAACTTGGTTAACCCTGGGTCAACCCAAATCAACTACTCTAGTCAACTAGGTCAGTTGGTCACATTTGGACTCAATGTTGACTTTTGGTCAACTCCAGTCAATCTTAGACTATTGGGTCACTATCTAGGTCAATCTCTATAAGGTTAACTCAATTCTAACTCAAAGCCATAATTAACCTTTTCTAAGATATTAATTAACCTATATTATTATATATACACTACACAACTACATATCTATATACATATTAAGTATCACTCTAACCTTCCTTAAGACAACCACCTCTATATCAACAATATATATCCTCACATATTTCATAATACTTATATATAGTCTAACATATATGTATGCACACATAGTAGTAAATGGGACCAACACAAGGCAGGACAACAAGAAGGAAGAAGTGCAGTGCAGCATGTGACAACAAGCTAAGTGTAGGGGAGGTAATGTGGATATGTGAAGGCAAGGTAAAATACAGAATACCATGTTCTCACTACGTCAGAATTCGTATTTTTCGACAGGCTAAAACCGTCGAAAACTGTGTTTATTGACGGTTTTGGACCGTCACATGGTCCGTCAATAATAAAATGTAGTTTACTATAAATGACGGTTTTCTACCGTCGATACGTAGGTGGAGAAAACGACGGATTTCGTCTGTCATATAATAAACGGCGGACTTCTTCTGTCAATTATCCCGCTTAACACAATTCGACATACCTGTCTATTTTTGACAGGTGATATCCGTCGAAATTCTACAAAATATTCACTAAAATTATTTTTAATTAATTAAACCTATTTTTGTTGTAAACCAGTACACAAATATTGAATCTGAATATAAATCAAAAGACTCAATTCAAAATGAATATATCACAAATCATTCACGAATCACAATTGAAAATGAACACATTCAATCAAAATGAACATAACTTATGAACATAACTGACAATTGATTCAAAGTCTCAATTGATATTGAATATCACCAAGTAGAAATTGTATTTGTAGCATCCAAATACTTGCAGTTGTTCTCACACATAACATCCAAACTGAAAAAGTAGTAGTATTTCAGAATACATACGAAGTTCACTACAAAAAAACTAGATGCTAATATTCAAATCCTAATAAATTGAACGGACTCTTTTGGCCAATTGATCATATCACCAAGCATAATATCTTCAAACTTTCCATCCCCTTCAAACAAATATGCACTGCGGTCAAATATTTCATCGACGATGATACTATAAACATCTTCCTTTGGCGGTGCATCAGAATTTAAGTGTCCAAAAGCAATGTGTTTTCTTTTGAAGTCCTTTAGAAAACATGTCTTTGGCAAGCCAGATTGTTCCGGTACCTACAACCATTGAAACACAAAAATGCAATATTAACTACTGGAATTTACATAGAAAGATGCAATTCTTTATTCCTTTATCTCAAATAGTAGACATCAGGCTGATACTAAATGCTAGTATAAACAATTGAGCCTTGTCTTAGTGCCATTTGTGTATATATTTTCTGTATAAACATTTTCTTCTCTTCGAAACTGGCATGCCTATCCATGGGAAATCTTATCTGGGTCCTGGGACTACTTGCTATCACACACAGACCGAACACCTGCAGTAAAAGTGTCTCGAGTATGATATGAACCTGAAGCCCAGATAACCTATTTAAAAATGTCACTTCATGACTCAACAACACACCATAAGTAACTTGTACTAAAAACCCTTGGCAGATAAAACCTGTATGTAAACCAATCCAAGGTGTAGGAATATAAGTGTGCACTTACCAAACTAGAAGAGCCAAAGAGTTCAGTAAGTACAAGTTAAGCACAAGTATAGGAAAAGAAGTTCAGCATCATCGAATCAATCAGTAGGGTCCAGTAGTCACCATAAACCTTTTATCAATGATCTAGAACTAAAAGAATCATCAAATTTAACCTTTCATGGATCAACCCGAAGAGTCTCGATGTTGAGCCTAATTTTAGGGAAAGGAGTGCGAACTGATTATCAAGCCCATATTATCATCCTTGCAAACTATAGAAATTGTTAACATAAGTAGGACACGAAGTAATCAGTGTGAGATATACTTAAGAACTGTCTATTCAAGTCATTTATAGCACTAGACAAGGTTATGTTACGAACTGTTATTCAACTCTTTATCTTGAGTAGGAGGATTTGCAGATGGACCAGGTGACTACCTACTGGAGAGGAATGTAACAAAATTATATGTCGATGCAATTCTCCACAGCTCCATTTTATTAGGTTGAAAAAGGACACTAACACTGAAATCTCCATAAACATCTACAGGCATTAGGGTAGGATATTTGCTTCTAACTTCATTAATTTCTGCTTTGCAATATTGTATTATCATCATGATCAACAATGGCATAAACTGAAGAAAAGGGTATATCTATTTTTTTTTCTCAACCTTGTAAGAGAAAACTACAGAAAAGACGTGCTATGCAAGAGTAAATACAGATGAACTAAAAGAAAAGAAAAGAATACAGATGAACTAAGAACTGTCTACTATGCAAGATTGAGTACATTATGAACTCATTACAAAAAAAAACATTATGAACCAAGAACTCCCAGCATACTTCCAGGAGTCTATCTTGGCACTGGCGAGCTTAATTCCTGGAGAGCAACTATATCACAAGAAAATAAAATCCTCAACCTTTGTTCTTTTCTAAACTCTGGCATTTTCAGAAGAAAATTACTAACCATAATAATAATAATAATAGTTATTCCATTGTTTAAGCTCACATTCAACTACAGAACAATTTCATCAGTAGGTTAAATTATGAGCAAGACTCCCACAACATTGTAATCACCAGTGCTTTTTTTTTTGCACCTAACCATTAAATAGCTCTTCAAATGAGCAGATGAAATACATGCTCAATAAGCTTCCTAGTTGACTAAAGGCTAATGGCCAAATGGCCAATGCCACAGATCTTATATACCTCGTCTTTCTTTAGTGCACTTAATAAGCTTCCTAGTTGACTAAAGGCATTGCTAAAATGAGAAGCCAGTATAATTAAACAAGAAAGCGGCATCTTAGACCAGAGCAAATATAATTATACCAAAAAAAAACAATAACTTTGCAAACTGAAGGCAAGACTCATAATCTTTCTTATTCTCTGAAGTTTTCCAGTGGTCTCATTAAGTAGATAACTTCTTTAACAGATCTCCTTGGTACAAAACCAAACTGATCCACAAAATAATTTGTTTCGCTTCTTAATCTTGCTCAATAATATCTCAATGTTCACTATACTATGTTCACCAACTGTTGACAAGAAGAAACGAAAAACAGATATATTGTGTGTAGAGCACCAATGCAGAAGCTCTGTTGAGAAAGAAAAGAGGGTGAACCGTGCGTGCATATATAGGACTCAATATTCTTTTGACGATTTGGTTTTCAAAGGAGTGATAGTTCCCAAAGGTGTTCACATTCACTTTATCAAAGATTGCCAAAGGTTCTCCAGGTTTATCCGTGCCTGGACTCAGGGGACTGATTCTGGAGGAGGTAATCATCCTGAACAGGGTTATAACCTAGTTTGACTGCCCAGGGATCGTGTTTGAATTGGATATGTAAAATGATCTGCTAGGTTGAGGCTATTTCATTGAGGTTTAACAAAAAACATATTATTGTTGTTGTTAATTATCCAAGTCCCACCTTGTTATATTAGGCCATCCAACCTTACATAAGATTGTGGCTTAAACAAACTTTCGCTTCATCACTCACATTCATTTATCTATCAGTTTGATGATACAAGGATCATGTTTATAATTTTGAATAGGGAATTTTACCGACAAAAGCTCAGATCAAAGGTTACACAAGCAAGATAAGACTAGTATTTTGTTCTCAGGTCTATTTGTAAGACCCTGCATTTTGGATGACTGAACAAAGCAATACCACGTACAACTGAACAAAGAAATACCAATTTGGATAACATGGATGACTGAACAAAGAAATACCACTATTTGGATTATTACTGAATATATGTTGATTCCTCGACTGATTTCTAAAATCAACTATCCTCGACTGATTTCTAAAATCAACATTTTAGTAATTTATACCTCAGAAGCAAAAGTTAAGATCAGTATTTATACCTCAGAAGAACCATGAAGTGATGATGATGACAGTTGTCTTGTTTTTGGATGGTTGTTTTTTATCATTTCTTTGATTGTAGCCATTTCTTCTTTAAGTGTAATTAGATCCGTCTCCATAGCTTCATTTTTATTCTTCAATTGACGAGCAACCTCTCTACTTGCCGCTGAAGCATGAATCTCTGTCTTTGAAACACCTCCACCCATGCCACGAACATAACCCTTTCTATCACGTCCGAGTACCTAAACAACATAAATAGCAAGGGGATTATCTTCTACAAGCTTTCGAATTTTTTTCTACAAGAAATAAAGAGCAAGGGGATTATCTCACAAACCATAAGAGAATGATTCAATTGATAAAGTTGTTTTCACTTGCCCCTCTGTGTAAATGACACAAGTTTGAAACCTAATAGCCTTGTTTCTTTTACGAATTTTCCAGGTTAAGGCATTTGCAGTAGTATAACTCATGCAACATAAGAGAATGACTCAACTGACATTTTACGAATTTTTCAGGTAAAGACATTTGCAGTAGTATTGACCAGAAGGCATTTGCAGTAGTATACTTGAAACCTAAAGGCATTCAAGTATCACAAAGAGTGCAAAACTGAGAACCGAGCATTCTGATTTGAACTATACAAGTATCATAGAATTTCAAGTATCACAAGGAGTACAAAACTGAGAACCGAGCATTCTGATTTGAACTATAATTTGAATTTTCAAGTATCACAAGGAGTGCAAAACTGAGAACCGAGCATTCAAGTATCTTGAGCTTATTCACATTCAAAAGGTTCAATCAAACAAAACAGGGGCATACATTTTACTGCAGGAACTTATTCATGAAACAAAATTGGCAAGATTTTGCGTGGAGGCTTGTTGTGCTTGTGTTTATGAACTTAGCTATAATCACCGATTTGATTAAAAGTGCTTCCTTGATAATCACTAGAAGGATCCCCATTATTATATTCATCCCCATTAGCCTTATGATCACTATAAAGTTCATCTCTACTGGATTGCGTTCCATCTCCTGACATAATGAAACTAAAACAACAAACAGAAATGCCAATTAAGATATAAAAGAAGTATATCAATTTTTAGTTAGTGCAAACAATCACAAAGAGAAAAGATAAACATAGTAGGTAACTGCACATGTATATGGAAAACTAATCGTCAATATATTACCTCTTTCAAGAAAATTTAAAAATTAATCGTCAAATACCTTGTCTAATCGACCGACTCCAACTCCCTATTAACAAATGCAAAATACCAATATATTACTGATAGTTAATGTCAAATGACCAAGGTGGCCATAGTGGTCTATGGATTGATAGTTGGGGTCATGCAAGTATTCTGTTTCTTCTATCAGGGCAGGAGAGTACAACATCATGATGCTATAGGAATCCAAGGTCACATGTCAATCATGGATTCAGCAGCATGCCCTGTGTTCACTGATTGAAGCAAAGATCCTACAATATTTTGACGAGGATCCAAGTCGCTTAATGCCTTGTATTTCGATTGCAAGAAACATAAAGAGTATGTATTGGATTGCCATAAACCCAAGAACTGAGAAAACCAACATGATTGTGTGGAAGTTGGGAAGTAAGTGACATAATCCAATCTTCCTACTACTCTTCAAGGGGACTGTGTAGATGAATATGGTGGTGATCCTGATGATGGAAACTAAAGATCCATACTTGCTAATAGAAAATCTTGCTTAGGATTCTTTAGTGATAACACCTACCTTATCCTTTTACGGCAAAGTTCACATATATAGGTAGCAGGTACCTTATGGTCCCTTCAAAATTTCAAAGATGATTCCCATCCAAGAGCAATGTGAATAAATTGTACAGTTCAATGATGAAGACGACAAGAATAAAAGTCAAAATAACAAGGCTAGAAAATGTGTTATCCACAGGTTAAATGATCATAAAGTCCTGGAATAAAGGAAATAAAGGCACATAAAGTAAAAAGGATGAACATAAATGCATGATTGGAGTCACTGAACATTAGATGAAGAATAAATGCACAGAACAATAAACACGGTTTCCAAACAATGAATCAGTACAAAAGTATCAATGCGCTCAATGTTTGGAAGATATGATAAGTGATAGCTAGCATGAGAATAATTGCCTTAGAAGAAAATCAACAAGAATTTGAGTGATCATAAAGGTAACTGATTCTTTGATAAGAGCAACTTTAGGCTCTTGGGTAAAGTCTGGTAGTGGAATAACAAAAAATTGTAGGCCACAACACTCAATTCTCATCAAACCCAAAGCTACCAACATATAGCTTATATGTTTTATGGTATAAGCCAATGACTATTGGTTGAACCTCTTCAACTAGTGCACATAAAAAGTTAGAAAGGAACCCAATACCATCAACAAGAAGATCTAAGTGTCAAAGGAAACCTGGAAACAAGTCTATCCTAAAGGCTACACACATGAATGCAAGCACATCAAACCATCCCAGGACCCAGATACCATAAAAAGGCATTCTCCAGTCAAATATCCAAACCTGTCAAAGTAACCCATTCCAGGACCCAGATACCATGAAAAGGCATTCTCCAGGCAACCACATAATCAAATATCCAAACCATGTCTATAAGCACATATCAATTCCCATTGTGTGAGATTGCCATTGTTTTCTGGCTTCTTGAATCTGACACATTTGATGTATTAAGGAAAAAGATGGCATACTAATTAATAACTTCGGAAAACAAGGTGATACATACCAATGTATCAGTGATATATGCAATATCAGAGGTAGTGTCCATGAACATGGAAAACATATAAGCTATATCCAAACCATATCTGTAAGCAAATATCCAAACCACGTCTGTAAGCACATATCAATTCCCATTGTGTGAGCACATGGAAGGAAGATAGTTATATCAAAGATTATGTAGATTAAACAATGATAATATAGAGATGAATATCAGCAAATTCATACAAGAAACAGATAGTATATGCTTTAAAATATATACACATGTTCCTGTTGTCGTCGGTGCCCAAATGCGTTAAGAGATAATAGATAACAGACGATATGCTTTAAAATAAGCGTATATCCATTCTGTTTGCTCAGTATTCAGATAGTTCTCAACCTTTTACAGATAGATTGACTCCTAATTTAACTCTTGTAGGAGATACATGACCTCCATATACAAGGTATTTCAACTAACAAAATAAAAGTTCTGACTTATAAATAAGTACTAACAAGAACATGAGAAAATATACAGAAAATTTTACCTTGCTATAATGTAAGCATATAAACTTTTGCATATGCAAAAGACAACTTACAGACATAAAATAAAAATAGCATAATACCCATAAATGGCCATTCGTATGATAAAAGGTTGGAACCAACAAAATTATGAGATCTTATTAAACTAACACAAATAAAAGTGTTTGTATAACTATTGGTACTGATAATCAAAATGTATTAAATAACTAATCAATAATCTTCATCTTCTTCTAAGTTATCAGAAAATGTTTATGCTAATAATGAAGCTTCCCCAGCTACTTCAGTAAAAACAAATGGATCTTCGTAAGCGTCGATTTTGTGGCTTAATCTTTTTGGAGATTCTAATACAATATGCCAATTATCCCTTGTTTTCAAGGTTGAGTAGTTAGATAATTCGAACTTTGGACCTAACGATTTCAACTAAGCTTCCAAAGCACCAGCAATTTTGTGATATAAAATTAGCGTTCAGAATTAAATTAAGGTATGGACTAGTTCATTCAGACTTTATATCAAATACACTACAAGAAAAAGAAAAAAAATACTCTAGAAATATTGAACTCTATCATGTCAGCATATCAACAAACACATCTCAAGTTTGAAGACTTTGTTGGATGGTTTGACCAAATGAACTGAACTACAAAATCTTAGGCTTGTCACATTATCAAGTGATTAGACTTAGCTTCTCTTTTAATCCATGAGACCTACTTATCAGTATGAACGATGAACACACATCTCTACTATTACATATTCAAGCAAGAGTTTGCCAACATCCTCATGAGAGATTCTGAAGAAATAAAAATAAAAATTTTTGCTAGCCAATTTTCCTACTAGAACAGGATGGGAGGTCTCAGCCCATGGAACCTAATTAGTTCTTCCTTGCCTTCTCTAAAAAAAAGAAGAAGACGAAAACATAATATTAATTGAACATGTAGAGCACAAAAAAAATAGAAGGAAACATACCAGTGCACAGAGATGAAGGGGTGCGTAGAGAAGAACAACTTGCAAAACCCCTTTTTCGTTCTGGAACAGCAAAATCCCTATTTTTCTTCGATGAACCACAAACAAGGGATGCTATATATGGACTAATTTTTCTAGGGAAAAGAGGAAGTAATTAGAACTCAACTGAGATAATTTTTTTTAGGAAAAAGAGATGAAATTTTGTTGAGAAAAGAGATAAAATTTGCTAGAAGAAATTTTTTGTTGATGAACTTACCTAGGGCTTCTTCATCGCAGCATAGCTTAGGGCTTCTTCATCGCATCATAGCTTAGGAGAGAATTATCTAGGGTCGGCTGCTTCATCTCAACAAAAGGGGAAAAGGAAAAGAATAAGAGGAGAGATGAAAACGTATTACTTTAGGCTCCAAAGTCTCAGCGGGAATTTTTTTAGGGAAAAGCGTCATCAAATCCTCTTTTATAATATTTGGGTAGTTTTTAATAAAAAATGACTGTTTTAGTCTGTATAAAATATAACTACTTTCCTGGTCCGTCGATATTAGCGGACATAAAGGGTCAAAAATTACTGTTTTTGACGTAGTGTCTGATACCCAACTGCAGGATAATCTAATTGCAATGGCTAGCATGGTGAATGCAGACAGTGTATGCAATATCTGATACTCAACCAAACCCACACCATAAATACATCACTTAAAACACACAAGCCAATGGAAAATCTCTAACCTGGACAGAAAAGAAGTATGAATACAGGACAAGCTACTGCAGGGTATGAAGATAGAAAGGCAGTTGCAGGACAATGCTGTGGTCAAGAAGGTTTGGAACATTAATTGAACCATTCTCAGGTAAGCATGCAGTGAAATGAGAAATGCAGTGGATTAAGGAGGTTTGAACTCTATTACGGAATAAGGGAAGATAAAACCCAAGTCTCAACAAGCATAGCTATAGGTGAATGTGAATGTGGGGTGCATGCAAGGATACAAGCTGTGCAGATAAAGGTAATGCAGGACATAATTGAGTAGGATGTAGGCAGGGCATTATCTGGGCAGTGGTGTATGTAATGAAGATGTGCATAAGGTTGTATGCAGTGAAGAGTGCAAGGGTATTGGCCGGTGTAACGCCCCAGTCCCAAAATACGTAGGACTAGGAACGTAGACATGCCAGCTGTATACATACGAAGTACACTCCAATATATGGAAACCTCGTATGAATACATAAGTTGTAAAATGCAGTAGAACGATAACTTATCTCATCCACACAAAATAAATGAATAAAAGATATCATATAATGAGAAAGAATTATTTTGATACAATATGTTGGGCGGAGACAAATCTACTACCAACAAGTAAAGGAAAAATACATGAGTAAAAAAATGAATTTGACGAGCGAAGCGAAGACGATCCAAGTACAATCATCCTCGAAGAAAATAGCGATGGTCATGGCTAGAGCTAAAGCACCTGCGAAAGACAATAGCACACACCTGGAGAGATAACCAGGTCCTCAGAGGAACGTAACAAGACATATAATATCATGCCATATAAACTGAATAAATATTGCTTAAATAAATAAGTCAATTGAATTTATAACATGGTCCAATACACACCTATTGAACGAGCGTACCATTCCCCCCAACCAAACAAGGACATGAGATGGTAAACTAATTCACGGTGATATATCTTTCCATGCCATGAATCCAATATGGTTTCCGGACCCGAATAAGGCTCAATACCTTCTCATCGAAGTAGTAAGTCACACCTACAACCAAACAAGGACAAGATGTGACGAACTAATCTGTGACAAGTTATTGTTCCAAGCCACGGTCAGATACAAGTACCCAAACCAAAAGTACTCGTACCTAACGGATAAGGTAGCCTAACCGTTCTAAGTGAAATATAGTTAAGAACAATCCTTCCTACACATGGGCCCTGGCTAAATAGGATCGGCGTAGTCCCCCTTGGGCACCAGAGGCCCCATCAGTAAGAGCATGACGTTCCGCAGAATCGTCAGTGGCCGTCAGTAATCATGGGTCATCAACCCCGTATCTCCAGCGGAGAGTCCGGGTCACAAGGGAAGTGCATCGAAGCCCATACGCTAAGGAATTGTCCTCCCCACCCAATCCTATTGTGTTGTATCCACAACCCAAAACCACTATAACCGCTAAGTCCAACTAGCGTGCAATTTCTATTAGCGGTTATTCCTATCGCACGGCTTGTACGTACTGGTGGCCAGCCAATCATGCACTTCCGTGTCCTACATGCGACACACAACTTCGTGTTACAACGTGTCAAGGCCAATGAATGTAACACACAAGGTGGTCCCTTAAAATCTAGGTTTAATGTGAGGAAATAATACATAGCAGGAAATATAAATGAATAGTAAGTTCTAACAGGTTATGCCATGTATCACAGTTTATTTTGCATAAAAAATAATGACAATGCATGAAATATGAGCTAAAAATAAGTAAACAGCAAATGGCAAGGTGTCTTACCTGATAGGACGCCTGGTGTGTTACAATAATCAAGCTGGCATGAACTGCGACTTCGGTGTAACAACTATACATGGCGACCTCGGGTGGTGGCACGGACGGTTCCATTGGGTCCAGAAGGGTCAATTTAGTTAGGGAGGACATAAGGTGGTATGAACTTGGCGAGGAAATAGGAATAATGGGCTTGGTTACGGATAGAAGGATAATCAAGAGAGATGAAATAAATAATATATACGATTTAGAAAACTATTCATCGCTTTAAAAATATATTTTTATTGGTCAAAATATGTCGTTAGGTAAATACTTAAAATATCAAAAATCATTTTATGCTAAAAACTCTAAGTTTGTAAAAATAGGGTTTTGAGATAGAACTATATTAGAAATACTAGAAATTTTATTTATAACTTTTAAAACTAAATTTTTATGGGTAAAAATATTTACTTTTAGAAATATAAAATATGGTAATAGTTTTTAGGGCTAAGACTAAATTTTTGTCATAGTACAATTTATAGGCCAAAATCTATGAATAATTGCCATATAATAATGCATTTAGAAATATGTAAGTATATTGATAACAAATAACCATATTTGTAAAAGTGAACTCCTATAAAAATAATGTTGATAATTACTATCAAAGTAATATTATAAATAATAGTATAATACAGTGATAAAATTATTTGTATTCTCCTATATATATCTATACATACTGTGTCTAATTAGACATAACATAATAATAATAATAATAATAATAATAATAATAATAATAATAATAATAATAATAATAATAATAGATATTAAATAATAAATAAAACTTAAACGAAAACACAAAACAAAACACAAAAATCAAAGTCAAACTTTAAAAAAAAAGGGCCGGTGTGGTTCTCCTGGGGAGAACCACTCGTCAACAGTAGTGAAGAGGAAAAATATAAAAAAATAAAAAAAATGAAGAAGCAGATGAAGGAGAGAAGTAAGATGAGAGAGGAAAGAAGGGGGAGATGGAGAGCGGGAGGTCGAGAGAACGGGAGAGGGGTGGTCGAAAAAGGGTTTCACGGAGGGAGTCGGAGAGGAGCTTCGATCGGTCGGCGGGGTGAGGGAAGCCGGAGGAGAGGGAGAGACGGAGGAAGAGAGGGAGGAGCGGTCGGGAAGGGCGCTGTGCGGCGGAAGGAGCACGCCGGAGGGGGTCGGCCGGCGCGGGGAAGAAAAAGAGGGCGGAGCGGACCGGAGTTAGCGGCGGCAAGGGGCGTGGTCGGGTAGCGGCGCCCGCGGGAGCGCCGGGCGGAGATCGGAGGCGGGTCCGGCTTGGTGGGCGGCGACGGGGTTCTCAGTCGGAGTCCGTCGGTGGACTGGCGCGACCGGCTGCGCGCTCGCGGAGGTGAGTAAAATTAGGGTTTTTCTTTTGGGTTTTTCTGGTTGGTTTTTGGTGGTGGCGTTTGCCGGCGACGGCCGTGGGGTTGCCGCGGCGGCGGGTGGTTTTGTGCGGTGGAGACAGAGAAGGTTGGGGAGATCGGTCGGGTTGCTGGACGGGAAGCCGTAGGAAGCAGGGGTGGTGTCGGGAAGGCCGGTGTCGGGAGACTGCTGGTAGTGGTGGTTGAGAAGGTGCTTGGCCGAAGATGGCGGCCAGGGTTGATGGTGGTTGTGGCTGGGCCGGGTGGTGGTCGGGCGACGCCGTAAGAAGCTGCGGGCAGGATTAAGGTTAGGGATAGGTTTAGGGCTAGGGTTTACTGTTACGTGTTGAGGTGTGTCCGACACGAAAATCTTGGGTGGCGGTGTAAATTGTGTCCTGCGTAACACTGGGACGAGTCAGAGTCGTGTCCGGTGTGTTGGACACGAGAAATTGATGTAATTGTAAAAATGGAATAAGATTATGAATGACACAGACACGATGCACGTGGATTTATGGAGAAAATTTGTGGGAGATGAATTGTGGAAAAATAATGGAGGAGTACCTGCCTATTTATAGGATGTGGGAATTTCCATTTGGATAGGATTAGGAATATTTAAAACCCAAAGTCGATAATTCATGTATTAATTTAAAATCAATCAAATCAAATCCAAATCCAAATCCAATTAAATCTAATTTAATTCCCTTAGTTTAAAATCAAATCAATAAATCAAATTTCAATTATTTAACTATTTAAATAAATACATAAATTCAAATCAAGATTTAAATTGCCATAATAATTTTGAAATATATTTTCCAAAAATACTAATAATAATAATTTTGAAAATTACATTAATATTTAACATAAACCAATAAATAATTACAAATATATATGTATGCACAAATAATGTTTTCATAATTTTGTTTTTCTAGTATACAATAAAAATGTTAATTATTCTTAATAATTGCATAAATAAAGGCTTTTAGTAAATAAAATAACTTGGTAATGATAATAAAATAATTATTGCATATATTATTTTGAAACTATAAAATAATAAATAAAATATTTTTCTAAAATATGTACGCTTGTACATATTCGCATTCGTCGAGTAAAATAAAATTTTGTGCGCGACTTAAAATACGACTACGCGACGTAAAATACAAAATTTCAAATCAGTACCAAATTTAATAAATAAAAAAATTAGTAGAAATTTAGGGGTTTTACAGCCGGGCAGTGCAGTGCAGTAGTAAATATAGCTAATGCATATGAGTGTAAAGCTATATAGACAATGTAGGATAATGCTCAAATGGATATATGCTATGACTGATACACATGTCAAGGGCCGATACAAATGCAACCACAACCTCTAGGCTACTCCTAAGCCTATGATACCACCCATACCTGGACAGGGACTGAACAAGGTATCAACTGAACAAATCTTCACTGGGTCATCAGGACAGAACCAAATTGGACTCATACATGCACCTCTGGACCCAAGTGTATTTCAGCAATATATGCAAGACATGAATAAGTGGCAGGGATTCAGTGTTGGTACATGGGAAGGGTGGTCGAGTGTGTGAGATAGTTCAGATGTGAGTATGTGTGTGCATCAGTTAACCGTGTTTCAAGTTCCAGAATTGAGTGTGGGTGAGCATGAAAGTGTAGAGTGGTGTGTGTCCACAGGAATTTGAAGAGTGTGTAAATCAATGGAAAACAAAAACATGGCAATGGCAGTGTGTGTGGATGTTGACAGTAAAGGGTGTACAGAAACTCAGGAAATGATTTCCAGGTTATCAATGTGGGAAAACAGGGAATGGGGGTTCTATTTCAGTCAATGTGTGAGTGTGTGTACAGGTGCTCAAAATCAGTTTTGTGTTTGTGTGTAGTCACTGAAATCAGTGACAAAATCTCAGGAATTACAATAGTAACTAAGTATCAATCCATGCCATACACATATCAAAATCCTATTTCAGGAAATTGAATCCAAAAATCTCACTGAAATCCTAACCAGTAGTAGCAATTACACATGTAGGATCATAATTGGCAATTTAACATCATTTAAAATTAGTTTTGAAAACACTTAAATTTCAGAATTTGAAAACAGGAATTTGTACGTATCAGTGAGAAATGGGGAAATGAAATCGACAGCCAAAAACATGTTAATCCCACAAATTTAGGGTTGGTAACCTATGCCACACACGTGCTCGTATCCCAGGAGTCTACTCGTGTCTAAACATTTGGACACGAGGTGTCCAATTATTTAGAAACACACACAGACACATGCGCACAGTACAGTATCGTGCTGTGAGGACAAGGTGTCTTACACGCGACCCAGGACACATAACACTTTGTGCTTGTGTCCGTGTGTTCGCCACACATTGGGCTACACATAGAACACAACACAAAGTGTCCAAGTGGCTCGTGTCAGGTGCACGAGACACGTATCAAAATGTGTCTCGCCCGCGTGCAGTGTGGTGCAGAAATCAATACGGGCTCGTTTTCATGTCCGATACGAAACGAGGTGTCATGAAACTTGGGGAGTGACTTGTCAGTCACTTCTCCATCCTCCATGCCAAGTTTCGCGTGTCGAAACGCTGTGTCCAGGGAGAAACAGGACACGAGTAGCAGGACAGCGCACACGCGTGTCGTACAGCGTGGCCGCACCCGATTTTGACACGAAATCGACACGAAAACCACATCAGTCTTCATAAAAGTTAAAATAAATATCTAGATCTACAAATTAATGTAATTGGTTTTACAAAAATTGAAAATAAATTCCTAAGTGGCATTTAATCAAACACCTACACAACACTTATGACACGTGTCCGATACGGACACCAAACGGACACGAAATTGACCCAAACTTCAGGGACAGCTAGGGGAATCCTAGATCTAGCCCTAAATGCAAAGAAAATGAAATATTAATGCAATTTAAAGGATTTTACCTATATGTGTAAAAAGCTCAGAAAAGCTTCAAATGGGGGATTCCTCCTTGCTAGCCAATCTCTCCAAATTGATTCAAACCTGAGATTTCTCTCCATGAACATAAAGTAGGGATCAATTAGAACCCAATGCAAAAGATTTGAGCCAAAAAGGAATTGAAATGAGGAAGTTATGGATTGGAGAAGAAGGCTCTTTACCTCTTTCTTCAAACTTGTAAAAATTTAATAAAAGAGGCAAGAACAAGGAGGACACTATTTATAGGGAAGGGGAAGCCCTAGTGGCTGGTCATAAAGTGGAAAATTAGGGTTAGGGTTTAGTCTAATGGTCATGGGCCAAGTTGCACTAGCTAACTAGCTCAAGTCTTAGCCTATGGTCCAATGCAAATATCCTCCTACTCTCTTCATGAAACTTAGCTGACTTAAGTCAACCAAGCCCAACTTGAGTTAGATTAGGGTCCATACCATATTAACTAAGTCACCAAGGTCAAGGTCAAAATCTAGGACAGTCACTTAAGTCACAGCTAGTCAAAATAAAAATCAACAATCACCAGTGCAATAAATCATAAAATAATTCAAAGAGGCCAAATGACCAAAATACCCCTAGGCTAAAAATAATAATTAAATCATCCTAATGACATGGTCAAGCTCTAGGTTAGGCAATCTCTCAGGTTACACTAGCAAGGCATCAAAATCACAAGCCATGACTTAAAACAGTTTTAAATTAATTTTAAAAATAATTAAAAATCACCAAAAATCATAATATGAAATAAATACGATTAAATAATATTTATAAATACAAAATTTCAAAAATACCCTCATTCCAGAAACTGGGTGTTACAAGTCTACCCCTCTTAGAAAAATTTTGTCCTCGAAATTAAGATGATCGCACCCTCCTGGAACCAAGTCTATCGAGAACTCTATGTACCTGTCTGGTGGCAATCCCGACAACTCCTCAGGGAAAACATCCATATACTCTGCTATCAAGGGGTGTGGAATCGCCTGGTCCTCAACCGAGACTCCACAGAAAACTCCGCTGCTCTGCTCTGCCTGACGTCTAGAGTACTCGAACTCTGGCTCCCCTGGCGCTCTGAAAAGAACTCTACCCCCTCTGCAATCAATACTGGCGTGGTGCCTGCTCAACCAATCCATGCCTAGTACTATATCGTAGTTCGGCAATGGCATTACGAGCAGGCTCATCTCCAACTCACGGCCTCCCAAAACTACTCTCCGATCCTTAAAAACATCACTCACGAGGATAATGCCACCCTCGGTCGTGATCTTGTAAGTCCTAGGCAACGATTCAGCTATGATACCGTGCCTAATCGCAAAAGATACTGATATGAAGCTATGCGAAGCACTGGAATCGAATAATGCAAAAGCTGGACTGGAGTCGAGAAGAATCGAACCTGCAATCAGCTCTCCAGTCACCTCTGCATCTCCAGCTGCCATGGCAAAAGCTCGCCCCTGCTAGCCTCCCCTGGCCTGCTGCTCGTGCTGAACAAATCTCTGCTAATACGTCGGCAGGGCTGGTCTCCGTTGCTGACCTGCTGGAGCCCTGGCTCCACCTCCCGGAGCTGCTCGTCCCATACGGCACTCCTTCATCTGGTGGTCTGCTGAACCACACACTAGGCACTGGCCCAGCCTCTTTAGGCACTCATTGGCGACATGCCCGGGTTTCTTGTAGTAGGCACAAGTGATAACTTGCCTCTGGCCCAGCTGGTGCTGCCTCAGCTGCTGCTGCTGGTGAACTGGCCTCTGTTGAATCGGCTGCGGCTGGAACTGCCTCATCTGCTGGTGCTGAAAGTGGGGCCTGTTGGCCTGGCCCCCGCTGCTACTGCCTTCAACTGGGTCTCGCCCCTTCTTGAGCCTAAGCTCAAGATCATCCTCTGCTAGCAAGGCTTCTGTCAAGATCTCCTCGAACGTGGCATCCCGGTTGCCCTTGGTCAAGGACTTGACCTCCTTGACTAGGCACTTCCAGAACCTCTGGGCCTTCGCCGTCTCGCTCAAGCCCTCTACAAACCTACCGAGGCGGCCAAACTTCCCGGCGTACTCCTCCACAGATAGACTCCCCTGGACTAGGATCTCGAACTGCGTCTCCAAGGCTCTGAGTGCTGAATCTGGGAAGAACTTCTTCTTGAAGAAGCCCTTGAACTGCTCCCAAGTCTGCCCAGGTACCCCTACCATGTGGTCTGACTGATACCAGGTGCGAGCAAGATATCGCATCCGGCTAGCTGCGGCCTCGATCTGAAGATCTGCTGGTATCCTGGCCAAGCGGAAGATCTCCTCTATATGCTCGATCCACTCATCGGCATATATGATCCCCTCTGTCCCTAAAAAGTCTCTGGGGCTCATCTTCTGAAACTGCACGATCCCCGGTATCCTCGGCTGCTGAACCACCGGTCGAGCTGCAACCGTCGTAAGGGCCAGCTCCATGCCTCTGTCCTGTCGAGCCTGCTGTCGGTCCATGAACTGCTGGAAGTACGCGAACATTTACGCTGCGTCCACGTATCCTGTAGGCGGTGGCTGCTGGAAGGGATCCTCTGGAATGACCGGGTCCTGCCTCCGAGTCGGTGGATGCATACCCTCTGCTGCGGCTGCCGAGGTCTCAATACGAGCAGAGGTGGCAGGAGCTGTAGTCCCCTGGCCTCGCTGTACTGGCTGAGAGGTAGCAGTCCCCTCTATAGCATCCTCATGAATGGCACGCTGCGATCGAGTCTCTACCATCCTGAAGATAGACAAACAAGAGTATCAATTTTCTGAGAAAGAAGTGAAATAACAAAGGCGGACAGTTAAAATTCAAGGGATCAGCTGACAATATAGATTTAGATGGCAATAAAAGAATTTTTCCTAAAGTGATTGAGTACCTTAAAAATTAATGTCCTATATCCTACTGCAGGCTGTAGTGATACTCTAATTCGAATACCACCACTCTTCTAGTCTGGACCTGCATGGGCCACCACTAAAAATGTGTCACGACCCGCACCCTAGAGTAAGGGCACGAGACGTGGGTACGTCCAGCCTACGCCATAGTGTCGGCGGTAGAACGCTGTCCTAGGTCAACATACATCTAACAATATATATCTAAACAGTTTATACTCCCCGAATGGGGGTGACATAGCAGTAATAAACTCAATCACAACTAAGGAAAAGATAGCACGATATGAAAAAGAACTCAAAGAAATAAATAGATGAAAAAGTAGTCTAAGATAATCCCAACAAATAACCAAAAGTACATGGTCTCAGATACAGAATGAAAGAATATATACAAGTCAGAACTCAGAATAAAGTCTAGCTAAAACATGTCTCAAGACTACATAAAAGATAAGCCTAACTAATATAGTCTAGGCAATCAGGGTGATGTCCTCAGCTAGAGCTGGGTCCTCCTGAGGGTCCAGCTCGCAAGTGTCATCTAAGGCTGCCCCATAGTAAGTATCCAGGCATGCCTCCTCCTCGTCCTCTGTAATATTTTAAATAGGTCCAGTCAGGACAGGAGCGAGTACAGTATATCTCAACAGTTCATAGCAGGTTAGAAGATATAATCATGCAGTAAAGTAAGATACAAGTACTGAAAGAAGTGCAGTATGTAAACAGAGAGAGAAAGCTGTAATAGAAATATCTACTATAAATAGAGAACTAACATGTGGCTAGTGAGTCAGAGTACAACATGGACATGTAAATGGCATAGGATGATTCTGATGCTACACTATAGAATAATTCAGATGCTATACTACTGGTGTATTATTTACATGTCTACTTCTACTCCCCCGTACCCCCAATCAATACACAAGGATCCAACCAGGTTATGTTATGATTCCATGCACAGGCCCCCGAAGGGTGATACATGGATGTCGCATAAATGGGGATTCTAGGAGACCCAAAAATGGGATAAGGATTCCAGAAAGACTCTGTGATCATAATAGTATATGTCACAAGTGATCGAAGAACCAATGAAGCATAGTGATACACCATGTAAGTGAAACGCACAGAACATGTAGTACCCGATGTTCCCTAAGGATAACATCTCAGGAAGGGATCCATATAGTTCCAATCCGTGTGACCAACGTGACAGTACAAGTAAAGTAATCTACTGCAGGAAATAATTCTAAGCAGGATATAAAATGATCAGAGAATGTACTCGTCTGGTATCTGAGTGTCCAATATAAAAGTACTATCCGAGGACTGGTGTCTGGCTCCTAATCAGAACAACACAAGTCACAACAAGTCCAAAATGGTAAAATGAAGTCCTACTATGCATTCTACATGATTCTAGGTTAATCTAGGCCAAAGTCAACTCTTGGTCAACTCTGGTCAACCCTAGAAGTCAAACAAGGTCAAACAAGTCCATACTAGGTCAAACTAGTCTACACTAGTCTAGCAAGTCTATTCTAGGTCTAACAAGGCTGTACAAGCTCAATCTAGGCTCATTAGCCAAACAGACTCACATACAGGCCATAGGCTATATCATGCCTATAGGCCATCACTAACACATTCACAAGTCAAAATATAAATCTAAAACCTAACACTCTAGATATATTTATGAAATCTAACCATACACACATATATACGAAATACATATATAAAGTTCACACACAAGTTATACATATATGATACTTATATATATATATGCTAACATGACCTATACACCCATGTAGGTATCCATACTAGATACCCAAATATGATACACAAACTTATTATATATATATATATATATATATATATATATATATATATATATATATATACACATATTACATTATATGTATATACACTAAATTATATATATATATATATTACATAATATATTATACATATACCTATATTAGGAAGATAGGAATACATTGAGTGAGTGTGTGTATGTGTGAAGAGTGAGTGAGACCTGTGTGAGATGTGTGTGTGATAAAGACACTTGTGTGTGTGTTTAAACTGAATGCAAGTGTGTGTATAATGTGAGTGAAACATGTAAGAGTGGGTGTGAGGAAAACTCTGTGTGTGTGTGAGATGAAGAGTGAAGAGTGTACAAGTTGTATGTGTGTGGCTTGTGTGTGACTGGGACTAAAAGGGGGGTACCATAGACTGTGTGCTCATGTAAAACCATATACATTAATTCTCAGATTATAAAGAACAATTTAATGTAAAAGGGAAAAATCAGGTTGTCAATACTGGGAATGAAATCCCAAGGCACTGTCCCTGGAGACTGAACTCAGTCCCAGGTTTCAGTTCCTCAACAAAATCTCAGATTTTAATATCAAGAGCTAATTCCAGATTTTCACTTCATCCCTAACATTCCCAGGTTTGAACTATCAACATAACCAAATCATAGTACTCATGCTCAGTCACAACCCAAACCATATTACCTAATATTGAAACCTATTCTCAGATTCAATTATTTAGAAACTATTAAAACAGTCCAACATCATATATCTCCTAAATTGAAATCAAAATACAACTAAACATTCCTAGATTTCACACACAAGTAGTTCATGCATAGACACAACATAATAAGGTCTAAAACCATGTAAATAACAGCATTAAATTAGTTAAATGATTGACCAAAAACTAATTTGAAAACTGGAAAAATAAACAGTGAAGAATATTGTTTCAGAAAAATGGGAAATCGAGAATTGATTAAGAATTTCAATTAAAACACCCATTTAAAGGTTGGTAAAGTATAAACACATTACATACGTGTTGTGTGATGAGTTTGTGTCCACCAAAGTGGACACAAACGTGTCCAATCTAATAAAAGTCAAAACAGAAAAACTGGACACCCACACTGGGACAGCCTCGTACGGGTGTGCATGCGTGTCGTGCACCCGACACAGGCCAACCCAGGCCTCGTGGTCGTGTCCCCACTTAGGCTAGGTCTAGGTGCCCATGTCTAATTGTCTGCATCGTGTCCTTGTGTCGTCGTGTCCGTGAAATAGAGCCGTATCAGTGGCTAATTTCACTGTGCACAATGTCAGTGTATTCCCTCGTGCGCGGTCGATATCTCTCTAACCAGTGTACGAAACCTAGTGAAATTTGGGGAGCATGGTGACCGAACATGCCCCAACAATCCCACCAAATTTTGTGTCAAAACTCGCCGTGTCGTGTCCTGTGGAGACCCCGAGTAGCAGGGAAGTGCTGTGGCTGTGCACGCGCGCGTGCAAGAACGTGTGCACGCGTGTCCAAATGACACGACACAAGCACGAATCAGCTCAGAGCTACAGAAATAGATAAGCGACACAAAATTACATTTTTCTATTCAAAAAGATTTCGTAAATGACCCAAAAAGTTCCTTTGAGGCATTTACACAAACACATTCCTAGGGACATTGATACGTGTCCAAATAGGACACGAAACTGATGCAATCCGACACGAAACCAATACAGACACTTAGGGGACTCCTAGGGCTCCCTAAATATGAAAACAAATCGAAATTTTATGAAGAAATGGAGGAGTTACCTATGGATGAACTTTCAAGAAAAATCCCCTTTGTTGAGCTCATCTCTAGATATCCCAATCTAATCAAATCAACCTCAAACTGAAATAAAACTCCAATACAGCAAGAACAGTAATATTAGGATCCAATGCAACTTATTTGGAGGGGGAAAGGATCTAAAATGGATTTTCTATGGTTTTTGAACATGGAGACTCACCTCTTTCTTCTCTTGAAATAAATTCCTAAAGAAGAGGCTAGCCCTAGAATTTAGGAGAGATTATATAGTGGGAGAATCCCAATGATGATAGAGGTGGCCGGCCAAGTGGGTCTAGAGATTAGGGTTTTGCTATTTGTCTTGGGCTTTGGGCCAACCTACAAGGCTTTGAGTTAAAAAAATGATTTATCAAAGGCTCTAAACCATAAGTCATGACTTATGACTTTCTAATTCCTATTGCTAACTAGAGTCTAATGACCAAACCAAAGATTAGGCTAGGTTAGACTAGACTCATATAACCTAACCAAGTCCATACTAACTAGGGTTAGCTCCTAGGTTGGTCTACAAGGGTCAACACTAGTCAAAGTCAACCTAGTCCAAACAATTCCAAAATAATTTCTAAAAATTCCCATAAATTCAAATAATTTCTAATAAATTTAAATTACCCCAAAATGTCAAAATTATCCTCACACTAGAAATGTGGAAGTGATAAATCTACCCTCCTTAAAAAATTTTGTCCTCTAAATTGAAAGGCAAAATACAACTGATGAGAAGGATAGATAGTATACCTCACGGTCCAAAAAATAAGGGTAGCACTCGCGCATCTCATCCTCCCGCTCCGAGGTAGACTCTCCTGAAGAATGATGTCTCCATACGACGCGTACCAAAGGTATCACCTGGTTCCTCAGAACCTTCTTACGTCGATCCAGAATCTCCACTGGCTGCTCTAGATAGCTGAGAGAAGGCCCAACCTCTATCTCTGAATGATGAGTACATGGCTAGGGTCAGCCACGTACCGTCTGAACTGTGATACATGGAATACGTTGTGGACCCCCACTAGCACAGGCGACAAGTCTAGCCTGTATGCAACGTCATCGACTCTCCCGCTGATAACGAAAGGGCCGATGAAGCGCAGGCTAAGCTTTCCGCCTCCACCAAAACGTATCGTACCACGAGTCGGAGATATCCTCAAGAAAACCTGGTCTCCGACCTAATTAAAAGCAAGGTCTCAATTAATATAATAAAAAAACATGATCAAAATCATAAACAAACAAACCTAAATCTAATCCTACTCTAATCTGTACCTCAAACTCCAATGGCCTCCGGTGGCTATCGGCCCAGTGCTGATGTCTGTCCTGCGCCACACGAAGTCTGTCCCTGATGAGCTTCACCTTCTCGACTGCATCAACAACCATCTCAGGCCCCAGTAAAGCTCGCTCACCAAATCATCCCAAGATAAGGGTGTATGGCACCTACGCCCGTACAGTGCCTCGAAAGGTGACATCTTAATGCTGGCCTGGAAACTATTATTGTAAGCAAACTCCACCAAATAAGATGATCCTCCCAGGAACCTTCAAAGTCCAGGACGTACGTCCGTAACATATCCTCAAGTGTCTGAATAGTCTGCTCTGACTGTCCGTCCGTCTGGGGGTGGTATGCAGTACTAACTTGAGCTGAGTGCCCAAGCTGGTCTATAGACTCCTCCAAAAATAGAAAGTAAAACGGCTATCCCGATCTGAGACGATGCTGACTGGAACCCCGTGAATCCTGACTATCTGTCGCATATACATCTCCGCCAGCCTCTCTGTAGACGTACCTACCTTGAGTGGCAAGAAGTGGGCCGATTTGGTCAACCTGTCAACGATGACCCAAATTGCGTCTTTCCTTCCTGGAGTACGCGACAATCCTGAAATAAAGTCCATAGTAATATGCTCCCATTTCCACTTGGGAATGGGCAGCGGCTGCAACAATCCACCGGGCCTCTGCCTCTCTGCCTTGACCTGCTGACAGACCAAGCACCTAGCCACGAAGCGAGCCACCTCCCGCTTCATCCCTGACCACCAAACATGCTTCCTCAGATCTCGGTATATCTTGTTGGCACCCGGGTGTATAGAGTACTGAGATCTGTGGGCCTCCTGCATAACCTGCTCCCTGAGCTCTCCGCTGGGCACACATAATCTGGAACCGTGCCTCAAGGCACCATCCTCTGCAAGAGAAAACTCGCCCTCTAGCAATCCTGTCGAACCTGCTCTCGGAGACACCGCAGAGTAACGTCCTCAAACTGTGCCGACTTGATTCTCTCTACCAAGTCTGACTGATTCTGTATCCCCCATAACTACATCTGTACTCCGGGCACGATCACCTCAATCCCAAGGCTCTCCAAGTCTGTAAGCAAATGCCGATCCATGGTCAAACACATGGCTGTCGGATACCTACTCAAGGCATCGACAACCACGTTGGCCTTCCATGGGTGATACCTAAGTAGGATGTCAAAATCCTTCATCAACTCTAGCCATCTACGCTGTCTTATGTTCAACTCCTTCTGAGTGAACACATACTTTAAGCTCTTGTGATCTGTGAAGATCTCCACCCTCTCACCATACAGCTTCTACAGATTCAGAGCAAATATCACTGCTGCTAGCTCCAGGTCGTGGGTAGGGTAGTTCTTCTCATGGGAACGCAACTGCCTGGAAGCATAGGCAATCACCTTCCCATGCTGCTGCAAGACGCAACCCAGCCCCTTCCCTGAAGCATCACTATAAATAGTGAAACCACCTGATCCTGAAGGCAATGTCAGAATCGGAGCTGTCATCGGCCGCTTCTTCAACTCATCAAAAGCTGTCTGACACTCCTCTGACCAAACGAACTCAGCATCCTTCCGGGTCAACCGAGTCAACAGCTCTGTAACAAGGGAGAAATCCTGCACAAATCTCCGATAATACCCTGCCAGCCCTAGGAAACTCCTGATCACTGCAATTGAAGTCGGCGCTGCCCATGCCTCAACTGCTACAATCTTCTTGGGGTTAACTGAGATACCATCTCCAGTCACCACATGCCCCAAGAAGTCCATCCGGTCCAAGAAGAACTCACACTTGGAGAGCTTCCCGTAAAGCTGCTCCTTCCTGAGAGTCTCCAGCACGATCCTCAAATGCTCCTCGTGCTCATCCTCAGTCTTAGAATATACCAAGATGTCGTCAATAAACACCACCACGAACTGATCCAGATACTTGTGGAACACCTTGTTCATAAGGTTCATAAACACTGCTGGTGCATTGGTTAGCCCAAACGGCATAACCAAAAACTCGAACTGCCCGTACCGTGTCCTGAAAGCGATCTTGGGAATATCCTCCCTCTTCACCTTCACCTGGTGATATCCCGACCTCAGATCAATCTTGGAAAATACCTGAGCTCCGCTCAACTGGTCAAATAGATCGTCGATTCGCGGCAGTGGGTATTTGTTCTTGATCGTGAGGTTGTTGAGTGCCCTATAGTCAATACACATGCGTACTGACCCATCCTTCTTCGGCACGAACAACACTGGTGCACCCAATGGTGACGAACTCGAGCGGATGAAGCCCTTGTCCTGTAGCTCATCCACTTACTTCTTCAGCTCCACCAGCTCACTGTTGTTCACCCGATAGACATGCTGAAAGATGGGCTCGCTCCTGGAACCAAGTCTATCGAGAACTCTATGTACCTGTCTGGTGGCAATACCGGCAACTCTTCAGGGAAAACATCCATATACTCTGCTATCAAGGGGTGTAGAATCGCCTGGTCCTCAACCGAGACTCCATAGAAAACTCTGCTGCTCTGCTCTGCCTGACGTCTGGAGTACTCGAACTCTGGCTCCCCCGCGCTCTGAAAAGTACTCTACCCCCTCTGCAATCAATGCTGGTGTGGTGCCTGTTCAACTAATCCATGCCTAGTACTATATCGTAGTTCGGCAATGGCATTACGAGCAGGCTCACCTCAACTCATGGCCTCCCAAAACTACTCTTCGACCCTTACAAACATCACTCACGAGATAATGCCACCATCGGTCGTGATCTTGTAAGTCCTAGGCAATGATTCAGCTGTGATACCATGTCTAATCGCAAAAGATACTGATATGAAGCTATGCGAAGCACCGGAATCGAATAATGCAAAAGCTGGACTGGAGTCGAGAAGAATCGAACCTGCAATCAGCTCTCCAGTCACCTCTGCATCTCCAGCTACCATGGCGAAAGCTCGCATCTGCTGGCCTCCCCTGGCCTGCTGCTCGTGCTGAACAAATCTCTGCTGCTGCATCGGCAGGGCTGGTCTCCGCTGCTGACCTGCTGGAGCCCTGGCTCCACCTCCCGGAGCTGCTCGTCCTATACGTCACTCCTTCATCTGGTGGTCTGCTGAACCACGCACTAGGCACTGGCCCAGCCTCTTCCGACACTCATTGGCGACATGCCCGGGCTTCTTGCAGTAGGCACAAGTGATAACCTGTCTCTGGCCCAGCTGGTGCTGCCTCAGCTGCTGCTGCTGGTGAACTGGCCTCAGTTGAATC
>JANAVB010028562.1:0-99201 GCA_029216955.1 Iris pallida
CTGGAATGAATCAAACAGTGCTCGGTCAGACTCGGACACAGTTCTTCGTGTCCAAAAAGAAACAAAATCCTGTAGCAGGATTCCGAACATGTATCAAAACAAACAGAGAGCAATTCTTCTTAGAAGAACCATTAATTCGTCAAATTAATGACGAGAAAAGTTCCAGTACAAAAACTCACCAATCTCCTGCTCGCTCAAATCGATCTCGATCCCGACTCACCCGATCCTCTGTTCTACTTCCTGTAGATCAACCGAACCAGAAATTCTAAGGATTCATGCCAGCGTATGAGTGAACACTAATTCGAAGTGAATGTCAAGAATTTACCAACATAGATCGAATCAGAGGTCAATTAGCCTTCGGTGATGGAAGGAGATAAGACTGCCAAAAATTTGAGGGCGAGCCGCATGATCGTTGTCGGGTGAGCGCCGCCTGAGCTACGATGTCGCCGACGAGGAAGAAGAGCCGCCGTCGGGGAAGGGTGGTGTGCCGCCATCGCCTAACTACGAAAGAAATCAGCACCTAGTCGCCTCTCGGGAAGGTCACGCCGTGCGCCAGAGAGATGTCACCATCGCGGCCGCCTCGTTCTCGAACGCCGGCTGGAGGAGGTGCCTCGCTATCGCCGTCGAGTCGGAGGAACCACCGCTGAGATCGTCGCCACCGTCGTCGTCGTGGAGTCTCAGTCGTCAACGACCGGAGGAAATGCCTCGCCGTCTCGCCGTCGTCACCGCTCGCCGGAAAAATTAGGGTTGGCTCGAGAAGTAAATGGGCAAACGAAAAGATCAGAAAGGAAATGAAAAGAAATGACAGAGGAAAATTTGAAATGAAAGATCTCTCTCTCTCCCCATTCACTAGTTAAAAGAAATGTATGCACTTTTGCAAAAAAACCCTCCGATCTAACTAATTTGCCAACCAGTCCCTCCACCAAATAATATTTACATTATTCCCCTCCCCCTTTTCAAATATTATAGTAACTGTAAAAAACCACTTAAAAACTTTATTATAATTATTTAAACAAAGGTGAGGGGACCACTAAATTGGTTGTAACAAACTTTTAAATTTGAAAATTCAGCTCAAAAATTAAATCCCTCCAAAATAGATCACCAAAATTATTATTTAAAACTAACTTATTATTTAAAACTTAAATCAACAATTGATATTTTTAGAAATCAAAATTTTATTATTATTATTATTATTATTATTATTATTATTATTATTATTATTATTATTATTATTATCGGGAAGTAGAGTTACAGCGCTCCCCTCCATATAGTAGGGACCGGAGTTCTTGTTTACTCTGGCAATCACCATCGAACCTCTGGAAAGCTTCCACTGACTATTCCCGAAGAGACCGAAGAATCCCTCGTCATCCAACCTTCCAACCGACACCAGTTGAAACGGATGTCAGGGACATGACGAACATCTTTGAGAACAAGAACTGCACCCGTCTTCGTTCTCAAATGCACATCTCCAACGGCAACCGCCTTCGATACATCTCCATTGCCATCTTCAACACTCCGCAGTTGCCTGTCGTGTAAGTGGCAAATAGTGCCCTATTGTGAGATACATGCGCTGAAGCTCCTGAGTCCACTAGCCAAGAATTGTCATCGCAGGCGAGTTTGTGATAACCTCATCACCTACGACGATCGCATCGCCTCCATGTATCGAGGCCGCCGCTATAGTGTTCTCATCTTGCTTCCCCTTGTCGCCCTTCTTCTCTCTCTTCCAAGCGAAACAGTTCCGCTTGATGTGGCCCTTCTTGCCACAGTGGTAACACTCCGAGTCCTCGTACCGACCCTTGGACGTTCCCCTGCTCTTGTCTCTGCCACCACCAGGACCCCTGCTTTTGCCCCTTCCGCGGCGCTCTGAAACCAATGCCTCTGAGTGGTGGGATGTGGATGAAGTACCCTGAGAACGTCTTCGTATCTCTTCATTCAGCACCCCGCTCTTGGCAAACTCCAGACTGACCACGCCTTCCGGAGCAGAAGTGATTATAGATACTCGTACGGTCTCCCACAAGTCTGGCAATGCACATAGCAACCAAAGTCCTTGAACCTCGTCGTCAAATTTGACTCCCATCGAGGATAGCTGGTCCACCACGCCCTGGAACTCACTCAAGTGATCCGTAATGGATGCACCATCTTTGTACCGCAGACCCATCATCATCCGGATCAGGAACAGTTTGTTTATCCTGGTCTTTTTTGCGTACAAAGATTCCAGCTTCTTCCACAATGTCTTCATATGCTCAATATTGGCAACATGGTTGTACACATTCTCATCAACGAACTGCCGTATGCACCCACACACCTGTATATGCTCGAATTTTTAGTCCTCATCGGATTTGTCATTGGACTTCTCGGATGCAAATAGTGGAAGATGCAGCTTCTTGACGAACAGCAAATCCTTCATCTTGCTCCGCCAATAATGATAGTTGGTACCATTCAGGTTCACCATGCGCACTGGCTTCGCGTCCATCTCTGCTTCTTAGTTTGACTGTCAACTCCTGACACTTCTTTGAACCCAAAGCTCTGATACCACTCTGTTGGGAACGAAGCGCGAAAACCGTTCTCCCAAACCAGAAAGTCCTGCGAGAGAACCAAAAAAAAGCATACAAACCAAAAATGCCAAACACAATCGCATACACAAAGATTTTTGACGTAGAAAATCCTTACGAAAAAACCTACAGGACGATCGGAGTCCAACCCTGAAGAACCTCCACTAATTGAATAAAGAGAATACACCCTCTATAAGCTCCTCCCGATCCAACACGGATCACCACAACTCACTTAAAAGAAGAAATTTTTTGATTGCAGACTCTGAAGAACAAGAGATGCCGAAAAATTATTCGAAGCAATCTCTCCTTCACAATAGTCCTTAATCCTCTCTCTCTCAAAGATTGTAAACACTCTTATTTTTAGATTTTACAACTAGCATGCATCACCCTTTTATAAGTCCTTGGTAATCCATACATGGAAGGCCAATATATATAAAAACTTCCAATATGCATCAATCATATATTTAATGAAAATTCAATCATAATTGACTTGCCATAATTGGAAGCCTAATTATATGGAAAACTACTATATGAAGGGTCCAATCATAAATATATAATCAAAGTAAATATGAAAATCCAATCATATATTTTCTTACCATATATGTAATGCCTGTGGTTCGTATTACGTATTTCTTGGAATACGTGTACGTATTTTATTCTTGTATTGCATGATTTCCTTCTTGGCTTGGTTTATTCCTGGTTCGGGTTGGTTGGTTCGGCTTGGCTTGGTTTGATTGGGTTCATGATGAACCCAAGGTGAACCCCATACCTACCACCACCATTTGTATTTATTACCATTTCTTCTTTCTCTCTCTTCGTTACTCTTTTTCTTCTTCCTCATTTACTTCTTACCTACCAGAGTGAGGAGGGAGAGGTCTAGGCAAGTGCAACTTGCTTCATGGAGGAACTCCAAATTTTATTGCATTATTCTCTTCCTTACTGCATTCTAAAGCACTTTAGTACTTGACATTTTTAATTTCTATGGCTAGATTCTTGTAGATCTAAGTTTATTTTATTTTCGGATTTCTTGGGTTTTGATCTACTTAATCTTGTTATTTCTAAGTTTTGATGGTTCCATGTTGTAGAGAATCTCGTTCTACCCCATTTTGACCTAAGAAAGTTCGGATTTAGGCTCCGGATGATGGAGTTATGGAGCTTGAGGACTTGGCTCTCATGGTGTTCTTCTTCTCTGAAATTTTGGAGAAGATGAACAGTGCTTGACTTGACCGCATGAATATTCATACGGCAAGTGTTCTCTTCAGCCGCATGGCTGGAAGTACTTGAGCCGCATGAGGGCCGGACTCATCTGGCCGCATAACTCGCTCAATTCCCAGCCGCATAAGTTCGGAACTCTGCAGCCGCATGCGCCCTTCCCGCTGGCAGCATGAGACTTGCTTGACCCAGCCGCATGAGGACTTCACCCTGAGCCGTACGAACTCAACACTCGCGAGCCGCATATGCACACTTGCTCCCAGCCGCATAGGCATTGCTCCCCCGCAGCCGCATGAGTACTCTTCCCTTCTGAGCCGTATATGGTTCCCTTCCCCCATAGCCGCATGGGTTGCTTCTTCTCGAGCCGCATGGAACCACACTCCTCCTTCCGGTCGCATGTACCCGATTGGCCAGCTAGCCGCATAAGACCTATTCCCCCAGCCGCATGAGTTTCCTATCTTCCTGACCGCATGCGCCCCCTTGTCTTAGCCGCTTGGGATCCAGTGACCCTGGCCGCATGCGCTCTCCTAATTGGGCCGCATGAGTCTACCCTTTCCTGGCCGCATGTGCCTTAGCCGCATGGCTCTCCTATAGCCCTATATATTGATATTTTATTAGATATTTAACGTCCATTTTATATCCTTACGCCTTTTGTCCTGAACTTGAAAATCATGAATTCATTTGTATGTTTGGAATTGATAATTGAACACGACGTGATAGTGACCCGTAGTGGTGCGCTCCTGACATGATAACCTGGCATGACCTGATAGTGACCCGTAGTGGTGCACTCTTGACAAGAAAACCTGGCATGACCTGATAGTGGCCCGTCGTGGCGCACTCTTGACTAGTACACTTGACATGATAACCTGACATGATATATCTTGAGAAGCTGTTGCGACGGCTACCTGACATGACATGACCTGTATAAATTACATGGACACCGTGGGCGATTGTGCTTGTACAAATAAACCAGTCCTGTCTTGCATCATGTCTAGGGAGGGACTCCCGAGTACCACGGTCAGGAGTACCTATTGAAATGAACTAAGGACTAATAACTAGATTAATACATTAGTCATGAAGAGATTTTCCCAGCTACAAGCAATCCCGTTACCTGGGCGCGCCTGGGATCTGTAGCCTGCCGTCGAGTAGGGCACATTTCCAGCACACTGTCATGTGTTGCACCCTTCAAGCTACCTAAGGGTACATGCGTTTCCTGGACGGTGTACCTATAGGAACCCTAGAGGGGGGGTGAATAGGGTCAAGCTAACTAATCAAGCACTTAGCACAGGCAAATTGGCAATTTAAAAATATAAGTGCAAGAGAAGAAGCAAACACAATACCGACACCCGATATATCCTGGTATCCTCCTAAGAGGCAGTCCAGTCCCGGAACTCTCTCCGGCTTTAATCCACTATTTGAGCAAATAGTTACACACGAGTTTGGATCCGAAGAACTCGCCAACTTCTTACACAAGAGCTTTAATCCGAAGAGCTCTCCGACTTCAACCGAGAGTTTGGATACGAAGACTCCCCAACTTCAACCGAGAGTTTGGATACGAAGACTCTCCAACTTCAACCTTTCACAATAGGTTTTGATCTCCTTATACAATAGGATGAAGATCTTACTTTTCAACTCAATAACTCTAGCACAATTTGTGGATGGCAAATGAAAGCTTTGTAGAGTTGTTTGTGGATAGGCTTTGGTGGTTTAGAAATTTTTAGGCTCAAAGCATCAACCTTGAATGAAGGGGTTCAAGGCTATTTATAACCAAAGCAAAGGAAAGTGCAATAATGCAACTTTCTCAGGCTGACGGATTATCCGCCGGATTTCCGCAGAAATCCGTCGGATCATCCGCCTGAATAGTCCAACGGCTATAAAAAGAGCCGTTGGGATCAATCATTCGTAAAATCCAACCGTTGGAATGCAAACGGTCATATGACGGAAAATCCGCCGGAATTCCGCGGTTTTCCGCCGGATAATCCGAACACTCACAGAAGGTATTCTGTGAGACCATTCGGATCTTTCGCCGGATTTCCGCGGAGATCTGCCGGATTATCCGCCAGGATTCCGAAGATTGTCCTGGGATATATTCTACCCTAGCTTTCGATTTTGCCATCCATTTCTTGTGTTTACAATTATTCCTAAGACTCATTACAGACTCCAGATACACTATAGCAGGTGCAGGCTTCTTCAGAGTCTTGAAATGATGATGGCATGGCTTGGCTTCTTCCTTTAATAGTTGCTGGCTTTTTCCCTTGGCTGCAGCTGTCCAAAGATATCCAGTTTGCGAAAACTGAATACCTTTCGGGAGCTTCGCCCCCGAACCCCCGACGAGGGACGCTGCCCCCTCGACCCCCGTCCGCTGACCGGGCAGCGGAACCCCCGGTGCGTGGCTCCAGAGATGTCGTCGGGTTGGTTCAGAGAAATCTTGTGGGATCCGTCGTCTTTGGCCCACCATGATTTCTTCATTGCATATGTCCACATTGATCTTGCTTATTGCTTTTCTGCATGTACATGTTAGACGAACAAAGCAATATACATGTAGCAAGTATGATAAGATAAAGCACATTAGGACTATACAAAGTTTAAGTATAAGTGCTAAGGTGATAGCATAAATGTTAGTGATATCATAATGATTAAACTTAATTGAATGACCACAATCAAAAATATAGTTTTGATTTTGGCGACCCAAGTAAGTTTAAGATAGATAAGCTCATATCACTAATATGTAAACCAATAGGCACATATCACCAAAGGTATAAGTATAAGTAGAAATGCTATAGCGATAGTATAAAGATTAGTGATAATGAAATTCTAAAATTAACATATTAACTATATTCAAAAACATGATACAATCATTGGGCCAACAATCTCCCCCTTTTTGATTATGGCAAATCGGTTAAGTTTAGTATAGACATAATAGATGCATGTATCACTAATATACAAAGGACATAAGCAATATCACTAAAAGCATACTACTTAGATTACTTATAAAAGCATACTTAAACTTACTTCTCCCCCTTTGACATGATCAAAAATAGGCTCCCCCGTACTAAAAGATAAAAAGAATTCAATCTCAAGCATAGAAATCAGAGCATGGGGAAGGCATAGACAATCATGATCAAGATATACTAATTGTGGAACAATAGGAGAAGTGTGTAAAGACAAGTGTATAAAACTACATACCAAATGTAGAGTACTAAAGAAAATTGCTTGTCAAAACACAATATGGTTGGTAAAACTTAAAAGAATTTGAAGAAAAAGAAATAAGTAGTTTATCAACTTGAAATCCAAGGAATAAATCCAAAACACAATAAGATATGAAATATTGCTCCAGTTTTGGAAGAGAACTATGAAATAAAGGATTTCAAACAAAAGCCATGAGGAATAGATAATTGCAACTAATAGATACCAATTGACACCAATTGTAGATATGAAATTAAATAAACTTGATACCAATTGAAAAGATGTAAACTTGAAACATTGATCAAAGAAACCATTAATAATCATAATTGTCCACAAATAAATAGTGGAACAAAATAAAAGAATGATCAATATAAAATATTGTAATTGATATAAAGTAATCTCATTATTTGCAAGATCTATATGCTTATCCAAGTTCATGCATTTGAACTCAATTACCTTATCATGCTATATGAATACCCTTTAGATAAACATGAAGGTAAAGGAGAAAAATACTTGAGAAGGAGAAATTCAGTCGACTTGAATGCTCCCCCTCAAAGTACTACCAAAGTAGATAAAAATCATAAATTTTGGATAAGTCCTCAACAAGGAAAGCCAAATCAATTAAGCATGAAAGAAAAGCCAAAACAACGAAAGCATAATATTCATCAAGATAAGATCTGAAAGTTAATATTAGCAAGATGACATATTTAACCCATATGAAAGAGAGAGATAAGATAATAAGGACAATTACATACACTCTCATAAACCCTTCAAAATAAAAATATCATGACCTCAATCAATAAGATATGAAATAGAAGAAAATATGGGTCCATGATGAACTAGGTATACGACATATTTAAGGGTATAAATGAATTGAATCAATTAATTTGCTCCCCCTCAAAATATGCGTATCTAGTTCCAAAGCACTTATAGCATAAAATAGATAACTACAAGATCTAGGGATAAATCAACTATGGATTTCTCCCTCTTGCTCGATGCATATAAGGCTACAATATCGTCAAAAGACGAAAAATATCATCTTTAGTCAAGAAGAGATAACCAATAAATAGCCACTAAAGATGAGAAATCAAAAGAATATTCCAATAAAGCACATATAATCAAAAGATGGCATACATTAGTCTATATAAAAGAATCTCATATTTAAATATGATAGATCAATGTATGTAATCCTTTGAGAAAATGTCATCATGAAAAAGAATAAAGTCAATTAAGAACAATCATGATGATACACAGAATATAGCTCAAAAATAAAAAATAAAATAAAATGAAACTCAAATATCATGTCCATGATTATCTAATTAAGAAATAATCAACCAATTTATTGCTTTGCATGGACTAGGTATGTTTTATCACATATGTACCCATCAACCGGGTAATATCCAAACTTTGCTACTTCTAAATGAAAGACCAATAAAGTTCAAATAGCAAAGGTCATATGTGATAAACCATGAGTAGTCAAAGTAGAGTAATAAATTGACTTGATATTTACAAAATTAGATAGTTTTGGACTACTCAATCATTAGGATCATTCATAAAGAAAACAAATGAATAAATATGATCTAATGAATCTCATCAAGAGAAAATCACAAATCAAAAAAAAAATCTCACAAATTAACATGGGAAAGAGTCAATCTCATTTAAATAATTACAAGTTCAATAAAGAAGAGATGTAAATGATAATACGATAAAATCATGACTCAAAAGTGAAAGAAATTTAAGAGGGACTTGCTAATGACTAGTTATGGAATAGAGTTAAAACAAGGAATCACAAACCTCTAAGAGAAAACAAGATTTAATAAAGAATATGTAAAACTAGTTTTAGAGATTAAGCATATCACAAATATTGTTTTTGTAAACTAGCATATCATATATAGATTGAAGTATAGGAATATAGCTAGATGTATGAAAGTGAGCCAAAATTATATAGCTTAATAATATATCACAAATAAGCAAACTATATAATCCAAATAAGATTAATGAGAGAAGCCATTAACAAGATAAATGTGCTCATTAATTCTTAAGTCACTAACAAAAAAAATACTTGCTTAAGCATAGAGTTCACAATTAAGGGAATACATTTTGAATGATCAAAATGATTTAGAGACTCTTTACTAAGCAAGGATAAGAGCATAAGATGATAAATAAATGAATTAGACTCTTATCAAGTATAGGCCAAAAGAGATACTCATGAAAACATAATAAAATAAAAATCTCTTTGCCAAGTATTGAGATTAACCCAAGATAATGAATGATAGATCGATCTAGAGAACGCAAAATATTATAACCATTATGAAATAAGTGTATTCTCTAGAAATGGAAAATTTCAACACAAAAGCTCAAACCATAGTAGCTAAAGTCATAAGAAAAATGATGTAACAATTACATGTATTCTCATGTGCTACAAAAATCATTGGGCAACAATAATTTAAAAAGAAGTATAAACCCAAGGAATGAGCAGAGAAAGATCATTAAGATCAAGAAAGCTAAATGTGCAAAAGATAGAAGAATCATATTTTAAGAAAAAGCTGTCATAGTGTACTATAGAAATATATAGATGATATAGATTTAAAAAAAAATGTGCACTAAAAACGGAGGTTAATATGAAAACAAGACAAAGCACAAAACCTAGTGATTCTTAAAAGAACTTCCATAAATAGTCAAGTGCAATACATAACAAATATTTTCTCTCACCATCCCAACTTAAAGATATAAAACAAATGAATATCAAAAGCTAGGAAACATTTATATATATGAAACTATATATATATATCACGAATAGGCATACATGAAAAGATCAAAAATCTATTAAGAACATGTATCCATAAAGTCAACCAAAAAGCTAAAAAGACATCATTAAAGAAAGCTTTAAGGAAGAAGCATATTGATTCAAAAAGAGATACACAAATTTGATCAAAAGAATCAATAGCTAGAGTATGAGTTAAGCACAAGTTTAGAAGTAACAAGTATGAATAAAACTTTAGCTTAACTCATATGCCTACATAAAAGTATTTATACAAAAATAGATATCAATATAAGAGATACATGAACTATAAGTAAATGAAAACTTTAATGAATATAGTCATGTATCCTTAATGAATATTTGAGAAACCATCACAAATTCAAAAGCATGTATAAATAAACTTTATTAGGCAAAGACATAATTGATTCTCAAGAAGATAATCAAGATAAAGTATGAGAATCAATAATGAATATATTATGTAAGTACAAGATTAAAAAGAAGTATAAGTATATACTTGTCAAGAATAAGAAGCTTGTGCTAAACACAAATATTCGCAAATACCGATTTAAAGTAAATAAGGCATATTAAGGAGATATCGGTAAGAAATAACTATTTCAAAAACTTTAAAGACGGAGAGTTAAAAACATATTAACTCAAATCAAAATCAAGCTCCTATGGACTAGAGTGATATGCATGCTTCATAATATAGAGATTAAGAACAACAAGCATGCATAAATTAAATGTGTCACACTTAATAGAAAATGAGTGATAAACTACAAGTGTGAACTAAACATTTAAGCTAAGTAGCTAGTCATGCTAGATAAAAGAAATAATAAGAAAATTAACTAAGCATGCTAGTATTAAATCTCACATTGATTTATACAATAAGCAACTAAGGATATCAATGTGAGCTAGTAGCAAAACATCAAGCGAAACATGCTAGATTCTACTAATATAAACCATTTAAAGAGAATCGTTTAGCATGTTACCAAAGTGGCTCTAGTGGCCACACTTGTGTTGGTGCAATTGCTTGAAAGATGACCTTTGAGCTTTGCAACCACCAACACGCTCCTTGGTGCTATGTCCCGATAAAAGAAGCTCCACCTACAACATTAGGCGAAGACTTTGGTATCCAAATGAACTTGGATCCACATTTGTTAGCTTTAGGGACCCATATACTATTTACTCTAGCATTGGTAGAAAAACTCCTACGAATAGGACAAGTTAAGCTCATGTGTCCAATACGAGAGCAATAGAAGCACCTAATACTAGTGTGTGCACATGTATCCGAATGAGCATAGTTATGAACATGTGACATACTAGAATGATGAGTATCTCTAGGGTGAGCATGAGAAGATTTGGTTTTAAGAATATTATGTTCTAATATCAAATCATCATGCATACAAGTAAGAGAATCAAATTTAACAATTAAAGCATTATTCTCTTTTTCAAATAAAGCAATTCTAGAAATAAAATTATCATTTTGTTTCTTTAAAGAGTTAATAGAAGAATCATGCAAATGATTAAGCTCATGTGTTTGTCTCTTAAGATCTTCTATTGATGAGGAAAGAGATTTGATTTTCAAAATTAAAGCCTCATTCAAACTCTTTAAAGAAACACAAGATGAGTTTTGAGAATCAAGTCTAGATAATAAAACATTGTTTTTATTTCTCAAAAACTCATTTGCTTCTTCTAAATGAATAACCTTTTCAGAAAGTTCTTCATTTGTAGAATGAAGGTTGTCAAGAATCTCTAAGGATTGTTTAGCCATGGCTTTCCACTTAGAGCATTTCTTGCATTTAGAAGAAACATGATTGTCTATGCTACTAGAAATAAAACCCTCTTTATCGGAGGATGAGGAATAGGTTGCCATAGAAAAATAACAAGGATCTACTCTAAGGATGTTAAGCCTAACAATAGAGTCCTTGCTCTGATACCAATTGTAGGAACCCTAGAGGGGGGTGAATAGGGTCAAGCTAACTAATCAAGCACTTAGCACAGGCAAATTGGCAATTTAAAAAATATAAGTGCAAGAGAAGAAGCAAACACAATACCGACACCCGATATATCCTGGTATCCTCCTAAGAGGCAGTCCAGTCCCGGAACTCTCTCCGGCTTTAATCCACTATTTGAGCAAATAGTTACACACGAGTTTGGATCCGAAGAACTCGCCAACTTCTTACACAAGAGCTTTAATCCGAAGGGCTCTCCGACTTCAACCGAGAGTTTGGATACGAAGACTCCCCAACTTCAACCGAGAGTTTGGATACGAAGACTCTCCAACTTCAACCTTTCACAATAGGTTTTGATCTCCTTATACAATAGGATGAAGATCTCACTTTTTAACTCAATAACTCTAACACAATTTGTAGATGGCAAATGAAGGCTTTGTAGAGTTGTATGTAGATAAGCTTTGGTGGTTTGGAAATTTTTAGGCTCAAAGCATCAACCTTGAATGAAGGGGTTCAAGGCTATTTATAACCAAAGCAAAGGAAAGTGCAATAATGCAACTTTCACAGGCTGACGGATCATCCGCCGGATTTCCGCAAAAATCCGCCGAATCATCCGCCTGAATAGTCCAACGGCTATAAAAAGAGCCGTTGGGATCAATCATTCGTAAAATCCAACCGTTGAAATGCAAACGGTCATATGACGGAAAATCCGCCGGAATTCTGCGGTTTTCCGCCGGATAATCCGAACACTCACAGAAGGTATTATGTGAGACCATTCGGATCTTCCGCCGGATTTCCGCGGAGATCCGCCGGATTATCCGCCGGGATTCCGAAGATTGTCCTGGGATATATTCTACCCTAGCTTTCGATTTTGCCATCCATTTCTTGTGTTTACAATTATTCCTAAGACTCATTACAGACTCCAGATACACTATAGCAGGTGCAGGCTTCTTCAGAGTCTTGAAATGATGATGGCATGGCTTGGCTTCTTCCTTTAATAGGTGCTAGCTTTTTCCCTTGGCGGCAGCTGTCCAAAGATATCCAGTTTGTGAAAACTGAATACCTTTCGGGGGCTTCGCCCCCGTACCCCCGACGAGGGGTGCTGCCCCCTCGACCCCCGTCCGCTGACCGGGCAGCGGAACCCCCGGTGCGAGGCTCCAGAGATGTCGTCGGGTGATTCAGAGAAATCTTGTGGGATCCGTCGTCTTTGGCCCACCATGATTTCTTTATTGCATATGTCCATATTGATCTTGCTTATTGCTTTTCTGCATGTACATGTTAGACGAACAAAGCAATATACATGTAGCAAGTATGATAAGATAAAGCACATTAGGACTATGCAAAGTTTAAGTATAAGTGCTAAGGTGATAGCATAAATGTTAGTGATATCATAATGATTAAACTTAATTGAATGACCACAATCAAAAATATAGTTTTGATTTTGGCGACCCAAGTAAGTTTAAGATAGATAAGCTCATATCACTAATATGTAAACCAATAGGCACATATCACCAAAGGTATAAGTATAAGTAGAAATGCTATAGCGATAGTATAAAGATTAGTGATAATGAAATGCTAAAATTAACATATTAACCATATTCAAAAACATGATACAATCATTGGGCCAACACAAATGTTGTAGATAGTTATTGGGTACTTGACAGCGTTCTATCGCAGATACTGCGACGTAGGCTGGGTATGGCCGACTTACTCGTGCCCAAATATTTGGGTACTAGTCATGACACATTTTTAGGGTAGCCCATACAGGTCAGTATTTGCAACTAATATGAAGTTGTGGTAGTACATAGGCTTAGTCGTACTTCTGCGAGCCTTCCATAGGATAAGGATTTTGAGTCATAGAATATTTTAGTAGGTTTGGTACTCAATCAAAAATTAGGACTCCTTGAAAGGTTCTTGGGACGACCACAGAGAATCTCACTCGAAATCCTATCTTGAAATCTATTTCCACTTGTTTTCGTCCACTTGTCCTTGTTCGTTGATTGAATCTTGGTGTTCATTGTTGACTTTGATTTTGTATCGAGATGACCTTTATGGACTAAATTAAGGTATATTCTGATGACTTATTTGATGATGACAGTGTGAAAGATAAATGTCTACTTTTGTTATGGAGTCTAGAGTTTATCGCAGCCATACTAGCTGGCATGATAAAAACATAGAGCCTGATTTGAGGTATACTTATCTTAGTTATGAAATTCAAAGTTTCTCGCAGCCATACCAGTTGGCGTGGTGAGAATTCTAGATAATATGATTATATGTATATACCTTAGTTATGGACTCTATCGTTTATTGCAGCTATACTTACTGGCGTGGCAAGAATTCTGGGTAATATGATTTCAGGTAGACGTGTATGGTTATCAAATCATATCTTAAATTGGTCCTTAATATATCATCCATATCGTTTACCTTATTATCATTGAGTTCTGTTCCATCACTCTAATAGCTCAGGGTTAGAATATCTTTAGTTCCTCTAGTTCAGTTCCTCATGGGGCCTCATCTTCTTTAGTTTCGAGGCAGCTTCTTGGATAGTATAGTAGCTTAGTAACTTGTAGAGAAGTTGTGTCGGAGTATAGTTACCAGTAAGTATCCTAGTGTATCAAGCACACGACCAGTATAGTTGTGGAGTTAGTAACTGTGTAGAAAGGGTGCCTAGAGGATGTAAGTGTCCAAGATGTATCAGGATTGGTGACTAATAACTAATAGGTGTAGCATATCAGTTTAGTATTAATGAGTGTTGTTGAGGGTAATAAAATTAGCTATGTGTATCAGTGTGATATTAAATATAGGGTATTTAAGGTTTACGACTTACTTAGAGGATTTGACAAGGCCAGAGGGTCATACAACTTGGATCAGTTACTGACATATGAAATTTTAAGAACGGTTATAAATATAGAATTAATGATTTCTATGAGATTGTCAACAATTAATTTTGGTTGTGAACAATAATCGAGGTTGCTTGAATAGGGTAAATAATAAATTTTGGAACTAGATTTCTATGACTCCATTATTAGAAGGTTTCAATGATTATGGAAGATAAGAGTGATGGAAATTTTTTGATACTAGAAAGACCCTGAAAAATCTCGACAAGGAAGTATAGAAGAATTCATATGAATACCAAGTAGATGAATGACCCTAGGTTTAGAGGTTAGACAAGTTTATAAATAGTTGACAATTAGTGACTTGGAGTCACGAAGAAGATTTAGTGAAGAAGGGTTTAATTATTAGACAAAGGTGAACACCTTGGAGGTTGAAATTTTATGCTTATTGTTAATTATGGATAAGTGCAAGAAAAGGAAAGGACAACGACTTTGTTATGACCATATGAGCGAGGACAAATTCTTATCATCATTTCTTTGTCTTACCATTATTTTTTTGTCTTAATTAACTCTCCCATATTTACATCGATCAACTATGTCATATCTAATTCTATTAGCTACACTTTAAAATCTCTTGAATTTTCGTATCTCATTATTTGGGAAAGGCCGAGGAAGTATTATAAATCACCTAGTTCGGAATTTGTTATCAAGTGGTGATCCTAGGAGGAATATAGAATGTTGGACTGAGATAGAATTACTGGGATAAGGATATGACTGAGATTGTGAACAAATCAAGAGACCGGTAATATCGATTTGGAGATAATTACACTTAGAGAATTATTTTGAGTATAGATTACTTTAGAAGGAACGTAGGAGGAACTTTGAGAAAGAAAAACAATGGAAGGTATATTAATGGTGAGAACTGTAATATCTTATAGTCATATTTTTAGATCCAATGAGGATATACGAGGTCAATTCAGTTTTGAGAACTTGGATATTTTGAGTTATGGGAAATTCTTAGAGATTTTATGAGATTTCAAAAAGTAAGAAGGATAATATTTGAAGGAATAAGTTGAAGGAAATATGAAGGTTGATTTTAAATAATAGAAAAATAAAATTTTATATGGAAGTTGTGGTATTAGATTTAAGTAATAAGAGGGGTATGATTTAAACAAGTTCAAGGATTTTATAAACCTTGATTCAGGAATTCCGGACCTAAGTAAAGACAAGGTACGAGAATTTGGACTTTCAAGATGACTACTTAGAAAAGGATTACAAGTCAAAAAAAAAAAAATTAAGGAGTTATAACAAAGAGTATGCTTCATGAGTAGTTCCATTGGAATAAAGGTCAAGCCTATAGTATTTATGGAAGGGTTCAATCTTCATGACTGAAGATTATGATTTTTGGTAGTAGTATATCTGAACTTGTGAGAGAGAGAGGCATAATTTGGAAATGATGATCAGATAATCTGGTAGTAATCGAAGTAGAGTGGAATGATTACCTTGGCTTCCTTCTACAAATCATATCTTTTGATTTTTTCTATCATAGTAAAAGGAATTTGATTTTCCTATCCTTGAATCGTTCTCTAAATTTCAAGATCGCTAAATTTGATTCCCTTAATCGTGACCCATTAATTTTGGTCATCTCCTTTATCACGCCAACATTCTTGATTCTTGACTATACTCGATGATTTTAAATTTGAATGTGACTTAGATTTCAACCCTATCTTTGCTCGAGCCTAGACTTTGATGATATTCTTTTTCGTGTCTAGACCCTATTACAATCAGGATTAGATTGACCTTATCCTTGATCGTGCAAAATCTGATTGTGTTAGATTTCAATGTCATTATCGCTCGTGCAAAAAACTCCAATTTAATTCTCAATAATGTCTAATTCTTTTCTAACCATGATTAGATTTCATACTATTTATATATATACCTAAATTTTTATGTTTAGTCATGCCTAGGTTTTAATCTTCTTCATAGCCTTATCCTAGATCGTGCCTAAATGATTTTAATCATTCCAAATTCTTACGCACGTCAGAACTTTGATTTTACTCGTGACCAAGTGGTTTTGATCCTTGGAAATTGATCGTGCCAAACATTTGATTATTCTAAATGATGCCAAATTACGTCATTTCTGTATTTGATCATGCCTATATAACCTTAAATCTAACTTTACCGAGCCTAGATCATATTGATCATCCTATACTTAGATTCGATTCTAACTTGATCGTGACTGAATGATTTTGATTTTCCTAGTAACGATTTCGTGCTTAAATAACTTGAATTTATTTATAAATTGTGCCTATAAGACCTTGACTTCAAAATCTTGATTATGTCTAAGTTTTATCTTCATTCATAACTAAGTTTTTATCTTGATCGTGCCTATGCGACCTATGATCTGAATTTTTATCTGAATCATTCCATACTCGAATTTTAATCCTATCTTCGATTCTCCTAGCCGTGATTACGATCGTGCCTAGAATGACTAGAGTTATGTCTAAATGCGCGTATATAATTTTGTTAATATTACCATTCTATCGTGCCAAAATCATTAGTCGTGCCTAAGTGACTTTGAATTTGATTATCTTGATCGCGTCCATCGTTCTTTGATCGTGCCTGAGGTATTGACTAAGCTCTCTATCGTGTTTTGATCCCTCTACCAAGCTTAAAACAATTTTGGGTTTTTTTTAAATTTTTGTATTTTCTATTTTTTTGGATCTTAAAACAATGAATTTTAATATTGAAAATATTTTCGATCGTAATATGCTAACGTTACTTTTGCCATCATTTGGTTTTGTAAAACTATATTATATGTGAGATTATATCCTAAATAAATTTCTTGTCCTTTTCTTAAATTCTATAGGTAATAAATATTTACCTTTATATAAAGAAAAGATTTGCTGAAATATTATCATAAATAAATATACCTTATTTTCCTAAGTTTATAACAATTTGTAAATTATTCCATTTTCTTTCGTATTTGGACCAAGACCATTCGGTCCTAGTCTTAGCCTACCAAGTTAGGACTTTGGTCGTGGGCTACCATTTTAGCCTACCAAGCCATTAGCTTGGATTGTGGACTACTGATTTGGATGGTTAGTAGCTAAATTGTAATTATCTAGTGCTTAAATTTGTACTAATTAAATAAGTGCTTAGCAATTAGTGTTAGTAGTTAGTGTTCTACTATTTTCTGTAATTCTATTACAAATACAATTTTGCCAATAGGGTTTTCCCCCTCTACCCTATATATTGGGAACTCCCCAATGTTACACATCACAAATTTCCAAAACCCTAATTTCTATACTCCACTCTTAGCCGCCAAACCAGCACACCACTCATCTGCCTTGGCCCCGTCGGCCGACACCGAAGTTCTGCCATTGCCACCAGCACTATTCTCTCAACCCCGGCCAATTTGGCCTGACTACCCCCTTTCACTGTCACCACCATCACAGCCAACCACCATCACAGCCACGCTATCCCCGGCTTAGCCCAGCCACCAAGTAGTTACCACCGGCGCCACCTGCGCCGGTCAGTCGTTAACCCTGTTTCACTTAACAAAATGCCAGGAAAAATTGGCTTTTGAAAATAAAACGAGAAAAAGTACAAGAAGTACAAATTTGATTCTGGAAAAGTATTGCTATGGAAGTCTGATCTGTAAATGATCACTTTGTTCCTTGGACCATATGATGATGATGAAGATCGCTGCTTGAAGTTGAACAACCGGAAGAACTAAGTCACCAGAAAGGTATCGACGCACTTGGGCACTGATGGCGAGGCCGAATGCTTTCCTGCTTTGCTTCACTCTGTTCTGAAAGAAAGGTTGAAGAAGAATGCTCTCGAAAATCTAAGTTCTGATCTCTGTATTCTCTCCTGTCTCTGTCTGTCTCTCCCCATGTCTGTCTTTGAGAAAAACAAGTCTATTTATAGACTTGGGCTCTTGTGCGTAAAAACTCAGCGAAAGTTCTGTCTTTACGCCAACAACCGCCACCCACGACCAAAGTCATCCTCTGTATATGTTGACACGTGTCCCATCATTTCATTAAGAATAGGATGCACGTACACACGTTCTTCGGGATGTGTGGCATGAAAGCCATGTAGGCAAACCACGTTCCAAGCTGGTCAGAAAGAATAGGGCATAAAAATAACCCCAATATACTCTGAGCGTAAAGCAGTAGACTAGGCGTAAAATAGCCCCGACATAGACTTCCCGCGTAAAGTGGTTGTTAAATAACCTTGAGCGTAAAAGTAGCTCAAATAGACTTTACGCACACGTCAACTGTTGAGCGTAAAAGCTCGTATAGTCTTCATGCGTAAAAGAAGACATAGTGTGAGCGTAAAGTAGCTCAATCCACATACTAAACGACAATATTTGTCTCAGTGTAAAAACAAATCCCTTTGAATTCTGTGATATATGCCATCATTAATATCTCCATGTCAGAGTTTACATTAAATGCGAGATTTGACAGCTTTGTCCAGCGTAAAAGTGGCTGATCTGTCCTTGGCGTAAAACCATGGGTGTCGACCCGAGCGTAAAATGATCTGCCTGCTTTAGGCGTAAAGAGATTAGCCTTGTCTTGGGCGTAAAGTATCTAGCCTCTCTGCGGCGTAAAGTAGATCAATTTGAGTGGAATGATCTATCACTTTGACTCTTTCTTTGAAGCACTTTTTACGCTCCTACAAGACCCCCTTCAAAGTTTTCAAATATCTCCAAAATTTGGAACACTTTGAACAGAAGCGTAAAAAATTGAGTTTTGACCAGTCAGCGTAAAATTTGGGATACGCAACAGTCATCCGCGTAAAAGCGGGGACATCCAACAGTCGGCGTAAAATCTAGAATTTGAACCGATTTAAAATCTCCCTATAAATAGGGTTCTTCAGAGAGAGAAAACACTTTTACTCATCTTTTTGCAATCTCAAATTCCTTTGCTCTGTCTTTCTTCGAAACCCTCACTTTGATCCGATAGCTCCCAAGAAATCATCCGCCGCCAGCAACAAGGGGAAGAAACCTGCCGTTGATTCATCATCGGCTCCCATTCAGCCGTCAACACCACATCGACAACCCAACCCGGCCGTAGCTCCGCCTATGATGGGTAAAACCGTATTCTTTGGCTGGGAAAACCCGTCGAGGAAGGAAAAGATAACCCAAATCTTCAGTTTTTTTATGCCCACGTCATACATGTTAGCATAAAAACTGAAATAACAATATACGCCCACGTTGTACGTGTTAGTGTAAAAATAAGAAGAGCACGCCCACGTTATACGTGTCAGCGTAAAATTTGGATTACGCCCACAATTAATGTGCTCGCGTAAAACTTAACTACGCTCATGTTCATACATGCCAGCGTAAAAAGTTATATTACGCTCACATCAACATATGGTAGCGTAAAATTCATCAATCACTGAGAGACTTCGTAAAACAAAGACTTCATAAACTTTTATCAACTTTTAGTGAGCGTAAAAGTCATAAAATTTCCAAACTAATTTGATCTCTTTTGTCATTTTGCCAGTGGATTTGCAAGTTCACCCTCTCGCAGAAGTCTTTGGCTCGTCAGTTGGCATGGTGGGTTCGAACTATCTGGAAGATTTATCTCATGTTCAATTTCCTCAATCAAACCCTGAATATCCAGTAGAGAGGGCACAACTGATAGCAGCTCAAGAAGATAGGATGTTGTTATCCATGATGAATGGAGATTTGTTGACTTCACTAGATGCACAACAATTTATGAAACCGGTCTTCTTGTTTGGGGACGCACACCCCAAGAAGGAGTCTTTGGTATTCAAATTTGGGGATAGAGCCATGTATCTCCCCGATATGGATCGAGATTATCCTTTGTCAGCATTTTTCCATGCTACCCACCATCGATAAATGCTGTAGAATTTGACTCCTAATAGTTACGGAAGACCAGGTAGAATTGTTTTCAAGAGGGAGCATGCTAATGACATGGGGTATTTTGCTAACGTTCCCAATGGTGGTGTAACTTCTATTTTTGGCCTCATGCCAGGAGCTAATCCCAGTGAAGAATCGGGTTTAATTCAACCAGTACAAACTCCGATGTTCGTCAACGAATTTATGAGGGCTGCTGTATTGTATCCTCAGACGAACCTCAGGCTGCCGGGATGGTTGACTCCGTTCAATCAAAACTGGATCCAGATAAGTATTTGGATGATGAAGAACTTTGAAGCAGAGTTAAAAGACATCGGTTTATATGAGGCGATAGCTTCCACTAGTCAGGGTATTCCTTCGAACGAAAACCTATTTCTGGCCTTGATGGAAATATATATGAGTTCGACGGGAACTTTTGCCACTCCGAAAGGCGAAATGGGCCTTGCTCTTCATGAGATGCAGTTCATCTCGAAACTGCCGATGGAGGAAGCCCCCTATGAGGAATACGTTCCTTCCAACAGAGAACTGGCTGAAATCAGAGAGACTAATCCTCAGTTGATTGAGGTCTATGAGGAACTGATGTGTCACTACCTGATTTGTACTACAATGCATGAAAGTACATCTTATTGGGCGTACATCAACAAGTGGACGACTTATCTCTTCTTCCATAAGGATAAGATATCCAAGGAAGACAAAGAAAGGTTTCAGAAAAACAAAGCTCCGGCAATCAACATAGATTCGACAATCCCTTCTAACAAAATTAGGGATATGACGATTGCCTACAAATTCCCTAATAAATATCTGTCTACAAAGACTGGGGAATTCCCTGCCGGGACTGAAGTCGTGAGCTTCCTTAGATATGGTAGCCAGAAAATTTCTCGAAGAGCTTTGCTGGCAGGCTTTTTTTCTTTATGGTTGAGAAGATGGGTTGTGCAGGGTATTGGTACCGTTGACAGAATCCACCGTACTGTGCTATGGCCGGCAGTACATCTGGTTTTTAAAGTCAGGATTAACCTGCTATCAGCCATGGTGTGTCGAATAAATACAGGTTTAAGGACCTTCAGCGAGGAGTTAATCAACAATGCTCCTCATCGGAATGTTTTCCCTAGAGTAGAAATGCCCTACACTTATCTGATGGGCTGGCTGTTGCATCACAACTGCAGATTGTTGCCACCAGGCCCAGGTGATGATGCGGAGGTCTTCCTCCAAAAATTCAGCAAAGCTACATAGATCGCTACGACTGTGGCGGATACCCGAGCAGTTCTGAACTATTCTTATGGCTGGAACTTCTTCTGTACCCAGCCGCAAGTTCCAGCAGATTGCTTCGGTGTTCAGTTTGAAGATGAAGTCGAAGGAAGAGTTGTATTGCCACAATCAGTCTTTAGATGGCTTCAGTGCATCAGACCCTCTCATCTGATGTACAGAAATGAAGATAATTGTACGTTTGAACCATACTTACCCAGTAGGTTTGCTTGCCAATTTGGGTACGACCAACTTCATGTTGGTAATCCTACGACTAGTTAACGTCACTATGGGAAACTACTTGACGGAGCTAGGGGTTGGAGATATTTCGGTGCTGCTCGGACTGGTGCTAAATTTAGAATTTCGACCGCCACCAGCACTACAGAACTACGTATACTCCATACGTATGCCCACTTTTATGCTTCAATTCGTTCTTTTGCCTACGGTTACAATATGAGGGGTAGTCTGAAGTGGCCTAAAGAAGGAGATATTGAGGAGCATGTCAGGGTACCAGCAGACATCCCTGACGATACTGGCATTCCAGATCCATTTTTAGAAGTTATCCCAACAGGAGTTGGGGAACCAGCTGCAGAACCTATCATCATTGGCAAAGGCCGAAAAAGAAAACAAAGTGCAGCCGTCACATTTCCAGAGAAAACTCCAGAAAAGAAGAAGAAGTCCACCGTAAAAGGGTCTTCCAAACCAAGAGTCCACACTCTAGAAGATGACACTTTGATTGAAGAGGATCATCTTGTCAGTTCTTCCTCAGTCCATCCAGGAGAAGGATCTTCAGCCCCTCCATCAATAGTTGGACCAGGAGCTGTAACACTTTTGTCTCCTGGGCGTCTTAGCACCTCACTTCATTTATCTTTTCCAACCAAGGCACAGGTTACAGAAGGTGCTACTACTGTATCCACCGCTAATCAAGACCACATCCCATCAGACGAACCGGCTCTTGACTTCGAGGATGATGACTGGGATGGTGATTATGACTCATATCTTGAAAAAAATACATATATTCCAAGTATTACACAAAACCTATACGGAATTATATACCATGATTTTGTATATTAACTTATTTTGTTCGTTTTTGCAGATGTCATATTTGCACCAAAGCCTATGGCTCCTCCTCCTCAAGAAGAGGATATTTATGAGGAAAATGAGGAATCTGCTGATGAGGCTTCTTCTTCTAGCGAAGAGGGTGCTGATGAAAAGGGAGGACAACAACCCGCGGTAGAACATCAAGAAGCACATCCTGAACTATCCTCTCATGTTGAAGATCAGCCCCAGAAAGAGGCTGCAATAGACCTCACTGCAGGTGATGATGAACCTGCTAGAGGAGAACCGGTCTTAAATAAAGAATCAGTTGTAGAATATTTTACTACAACTGAAGCAGTGGAAAATCCTGCGGAGCCGACAGTTGAAGAAGGTGCTGAACCCAGGGAAGTGATAGCATCTTCTATAGTAGCTACTGATTCAACATCAGTTTTTGATAAGCCAATACCAGAACCTGAACCAGCTCCTGCAATTGTCACCACATCCACCAATATCAACGCCGCCAAAACTCCAAAAACGGCTGGAGTAACAGATATTGAAGACATTGCTCCTGCAGTTCTTGGGAACCAAATAACAGCAGTGACAATAACAGCTCCACCTTCGTCTGTTGTTACACCAATGGTAGCTATAGGCGTTGGAGATACAATCCCTGAAGCTCTTAGGGATAACTTGGCCATGGCAACAGTAACAACAACAACTTTGTCTCATCCTGCTGTCGTGCCAACCACATCTGCTTTCGACCTCCAAAGAAGAGATTTATTAGATATTGCCGCCACACCAAGCTCCAGTGTAGAAATGAATCTCCTGGTTGAGATTCATACTGAAACTTTTTATAAAACTCTGGCAACTTTGATAAAGATGGGTCCTGAATAAGGGTCTCAGCTATGAGATTTTGAAGACGACAATGGCTCTGACTATCAAGAATGTTGCCATGTTCAATGATATTGAGAGAGCTGCCACATTGGAGAAAATTGTGGAGGACCTTGAGCAGCCGATTGGAGAATATCTCAGGCTATCAAATGAGACTGTTGAAGGCCTCATTCAAGAGGAGTATGATGCCTTAACGGCTGATTATCTTGCTCGAGAGACTACATATAATACGGCTCTCCATGAACACAGTCTGAAGGTCGCCAAAGAGAAAGCCTTTTTGGCTGGCATAAAACCTGTACTGCATGGTCACAGAGTGGCTTATGATGCTTTGAACATAGATAATCAGAGCAAGAATAACAAAATCCGCGAAGTCGAGGCAGAGCTAGCTTGCTTAAAGGCTAAAAGGGAGAAGATGATCGAAGCTCAAAATCTGCACCTCACCCAAAGCTCAATTTCAGAAGAACAAGCTTTTGGGGCTGAATCGACTATCAGAACCCTTGATAAAGCCAAGGACAATTTGATAATCACTTTCGCTGAAATTTCCTGTATTTGTACCCCTGAAGCTCGACGTGTAGAGGCTACCAAGAAGGTTATGAGTTCTCGTGGCAAGCGGCTAGAAGAATTAAAGAAGTTGCTTCAAGATATTTCCACTCCACCTTAAGAGAGTGCTTTGTCATCTTTTGTCTTATTCATTTTATAATGTTTCCACCAGAAATGAATGAAAGATTTGTTTTGTGATCCTATCGTTTATTTGGAATTTAAACAATAGGTATGAGATAGAAAACACTTATCAGAGGTAATATGGACGTGACAAGTCTTTTAAACTCAATGTATTATATCTATCCAGAGGTAATATGGACATGATAGATAATGAAATCGCATTTTCTGTTTTAGAGCATAATACTATCAGAGGTAATATGAACATGATAGTATGTAAGAACTCAAAGAAAAGTAGATTAATATCTATGCAGAGGTCAAATAGACATGATAGATAGGAAACTCCAGCAAATTTAATATTTATTCAGAGGTTATAAGAACGTGATAAATAATAAATTCAGCTTTCTATATCAACTGATAAGATGGAAGATAAAAATTTCTCTCAAAAGAGATGAGTAATCAGCTTAACCAAACTTTGGTAGCTGGGGATTAAGAAGACAGGCATCATGAGCATATATGTTAGATATCGATAAAAGAAGTGGATGACCTAACCTATTTTATGGAAAAGGAAAGAAGGTCAACTCAAGAATAAATCCTAATGGAAAGTTGAAGATACACATTCGAATTCATCATATGAGGAACGAGATATATCGGATTCGACGAATTGGATTTCTTCCGAATCTGATGACTGCGAAGAGCTAGAAGAGAATTCTTCTTGTATATCGTTATTAAACATATGGGATGGATCATATCCCAATCTATGACGAGTCTTCTGGTAAAACTGATCATCACATAATGGTAGTCGTTTATCCTTGCCTTGACTGAGACCTTGCATAGTCTTCAAATCATATCCCATGTTTTTGGATAATCTTGATAGATTGTTGACTATACTTGTCAATTCAGATTCTTCCTTTGTCTTTATCTTTCAGCTCATCTGCCTGAGCAACAGGAATATTTCTAGCCAGACCAAACATGATTTGGCGCTTGTTTTTCTTATTAGACGGAACCACGAAATAAGATTCTTCGTGACGTCTAAAAGTTACGCAGGCTTGTGATGAAGCGGCTACAGGTAGAAGATAGGGAGAAGATGTCAGGAACCTTTGAGCATAAGGTCCAACATCTACATGAGGAGGAAATTTTTTTTCCTTATGATCAATGTATAAAGTTTCTTCTGGCTCTATGTCGCCTTTATATTAATGACTTTGCTTATCCAAAGATAAAGTCATTCTTTCAATAAACTTGACAGCCATATACTCGAAAAGGAAATCTTCATTGATATCAAAGAGTACAGAATGATCAATATTTATATCATTTACAATCTGATTACTACGCTTCGGATTAATCAACCGTGGACCATTATCCATCTTCTGCGTAGATTTGCCAAGATTGACAACCAATGGTGGTTGTGGATCATTCGTACAAGAAGTACGCCCTTTGACCTAGATCATAAAAGGTTGAACTTGGTTCTTAGCAGGAATATTTATTGATTCCTTGGATGAAGTTTGAGTTCTTCCTTTAACCTTGATTATCAAAGGTTGATCATTGACAGGTTGGGATTGGATTCGTCCCTTGACTATGATCTTCAAAGGTTGCTCTTCTGGCGGATCTTCATTTAGAGACTGATCCTCAGTAGATGATTGATCCTCAGCTATGTCTGATATCTCTTTCATATGCTCTTGTTTATAAAGCTTTGAATCAAAAAAATAGGCTTCGACACCCTTGAAAGGATTGATATCAGCAAACTCAGTCTTCACAACTCCTTATGAATCTACATACTTGAAGCATTGGTAGAGAGTTGAAGGCACGATATTATGCTCATGTAACCATGGTCTTCCAAGAAGGATATTGTAGGATACGTCTGAGTTGATAACATAGAAGGTTACCATAGTTCGGAGATTGCCAATCTGAATCTGCAGACGAATCTTCCCCAGTGGTTTACTCTTGCCAGAGTTAAAATCGACTATCGTAGTACTAGTGTAAGTCAAATCACTAGTAGGAATCCTCAGGGGTCTTAGCATACTCTGAAGAATTATGCTAATTGAAGACCCAGGATCAATATAGATCCTATCAATTTCAGTAGATCCAATATACCCAGTATAGCACAGAGGCCTGTCATGTTTGTTATGCTTTAACAGCATATCTTCTTATATAAAGGTGATGTTGGGAATTGCTTCCATCATACTATGACATTGCGGACATGAAACTGGAGTATTATCAGGACTCTTGAGTTGAGCCAAGCATGAATCTGCTTGCAGTAAGGCTTCACTCAAAGTCTCCCTGCTTTCTCTAGAAAGGCGAAGCAGTTCAAATATAGATAGTCTAGCCGGAGTATTAGCCAACTGAGCTAGAATATCAAACTTGTAAGGCTTCATCACCACCCCCAGACTGGAAGCAAACTTCAATGGAACGTCAAAATGTACTGCTTTTTGTTTCCCCTTTTCAACCACAGAAGCTTTAGTCGGAACAGGAGCAGGTTGAGCTGGTAGTGTTTCCCCTACATCTTCTGCTTCCTTGGAAGATCCTTCATAATCTTTGTGGTACTCTTTCCCAGATCTTGTACCAGCAAAAGTTTCTTCCTCAGACTCAGGAGAAGGAAGTACCATATTACAAGATTTAGTCTTCCTCTCTTTAGCCTTTTTCTTGTAAGGTTTGTTGTGAGAAATTTCAGAACCCAGTCCAACAGTGGATTTTTGATTTTGAATTTGTAAAGGAAGTCGTATTCCTTTATCATAATTCAAACCTTCTGCCTTCTGAAAGTCATAACCCATTTTCTTTATGAGAAGGACAGATTGCTGACTATACAGATGAATGGGCAGTGGACTTTTAACGGGTGTTTCAATAGAAGAGAAAGAAGTAGGACCTTCTATAACCAAAGGAGAATAAAGAATAGATGTCACTGTAGCTACGGGAGGAGAAGGATTCGGAATACGAGGAAAAATCCCTGTCGGAGCTTTTTTATAAGCAGCGAAGACTTGTTGCGCCCGATATAAGGGAACACTATTCATGGCTAGCCACTGCTGATAAGTAAGCTTGAGCTTGGTAGGAGGAGCTAGACTTGGAGGACAGATGTTCAGTCCTCTCAATCTATCTTCTAAAGGAAACCCATCCCATAGCCGATCCAAGTCACCAGAATCTGGAATATCATGAGAAATCATGTTGCAGGTTTTGACTTTCTTACCCTTCTTGGATTTTGAAGTTTTACCTTCATTTTCCAACTCAGGCACTAAGTCAGGATGTACCCACATAATTTTACCATTCTTTAGTGTGAGTGGCAGTAATCCTGCATTTTTTTCTTTGGCAGGCGGGATATTCACGATCTTCATTGTCGGCTTCGAAATTGGGATAATTCCATCTGGGACTTGTTGTGGAGAAAAATCTCTGAACTGAAGAGAAACCATATTGGTCGTAACCGTATGGTCATCATTAGTTAAGGCGATAGCATCGCCATTTATCAGCTCCTGGATTTTCTTCTTCAGGACATAGCAAGCACTGGTAGGGTGATTAATGTATCTATGATAGATACAATACTTGGGATTGTCAGTTAGATTCACCTCATTAGGCCTCTTTGGCTCTGGAATCTGAAGTTTGCCACTCTTCACCAGACACTGAAATATCCCTGGGATATCACTCTTATCAAAAGAGTATTCTTCCTTTGGCCTGGAAGATTCTTGACTATTCGGCGTTGTTTTGTTCCTGGAAAGATTGACCATAAGAGTATCTTTTCCTTTCACATTACGATTGCCAGAATTATTATCAGGATTACTTTTTTCCCTTTATCTTCTGAAGCAAAAATCATTCCATGCTCACGAGCCAACCTACCATTGGTCTCGGCAGAAACTGCTGCTATGATGAACGAAGCCCAATCTGTGAATTGGGAACCCGTAAAAACAGCGATGGATGGTCGCAGATTCATCTTACATGTATCAATCAACGCTGAATCTAGCATACCAAAAGGCAACTTTAGAGTAGCCTGTCAGAAACGTTCGATGAACGTCCGAGTATCTTCTTTCTCCTTTTGTTTGATTTCTATCAAGGAGGACATATTCATGTCCATACCTCCTTCATAGAAGCAGAAGAGAAACATTTGCTTGAATTCGTCAAAAGACGAAATAGAATTATCGGGTAAGCTACGATACCAGTCGTAAGCTGAACCCGTCAGGCACCCGATGAACACTCGAGTGAGAAGAGCGTCATTTTTCTGTAAGTGCACAGTCATAATATCAAAGTAATTGATATATTGACTGAAAGATGCTTTTCCATCGAACAAAACCATAGATTGTGGCTTGAATTTCGGTGGAAAGGGTACATCATTCCAATGAGGAGGATAAGGTTGCTTTATCCCTAACCTCTGGAGTTGATCCTTGTGCCTCAAGACTTCAAACTGTGCTTTGAGTTCACGTACTGCTTGAATGGCCTCACTAGTTTGCGGAAGCACATTTGATTAAATAGTTGTTGGATGTACCGTAATCTCCACCGGAGATGGTACATCTTCTGGAATAATCAGATCTGGAGATGCAGAATTTTGATTAACAGCAGGCTCTTGAACATTCAAAGGTATATCAGCCCCTTGACTATCTTGAGTTTGTGCTGCTACTGGTACTGGTGCTATTACTGTCGGCTGAGCAGTTTGCTGATTCAATATTATCTGATGCATGTTTTGCACCATGTTAAGCATGTCTTTCAGTGATTGCTCAACGGCAGTGAGACGCTGTTCTATATTAACAGATAAGGTCTCTGGTTCATCTCCAACAGCGTAGGATTCAACTTCTCTTGAAGATATAGAAGGATCAGTATAGAAGTATGAATCGACACTGTCAGTCTCGGACTCAAAAGATTGAGTACCCCCAGCTTCTGAATCAGAAGCCTGCATTTGTCTTTGTCTTCTTGATCGAGTGTTTTGATATACCCCCTCAAAAGAATCAAGAAGTCTGTTGAACTGTTGCTGACCTGGGGTTTGGGATGTATTCCGTCTTGGATGTCGACCTCTGTTAGTATGAGATGCCATGTTGACTGATGGATATGACAGCTCATGTTCTTGGTCTTCAGCTTGATGTTGAGGCAAATTAAAACTTAATCGATCAAAAACTGACCGTTTTAAAGTCGAACAACAACAGTTGATCACAACCTGGTGATAATCACAATGATGTTTTTCTTGGGGAAATGTCATCGGAGGTTGTCTATTCTTACGCTTTTGCATTAGCAATTCATGTAAGTCAGAAGAAGTGGAGGGAGTAGTCTTCTTTATTACATTAGGGGTAGAAAAACATTTAGTACCCTGTGTATAAAGAAGATTACTGGCAGCATTCGCAGAACCAAATTGTACATTTCTACGCGTTTGGAGTTGTGTGCGTAAATCTTGAGATTTTTTAGCACGAAAGACTCCATTTTCATTGCGTGTAATTTGTAGATTTGGTACTTTACGTAGAGCAGTATAAGAAGGCTGTTGGTGTAGAACTGAAGTTTTACCAACATGATTTTTACGCTGCACACGTTTAGGTACATTCACATTAGATGTGTAAACATCCTTGCGAATTTTATCTACACTGTCACAGACAGGAGACTTACCTTCACGCGTAGAGCGTAAAAATTGGTTATCTACCACGTCACAGACGGGAGATTTTCCTTTACGCGAAGGGTGTAACTTGTGTGTGTCTACCACGTCACAGACGGGAGACTTATTCTTACACTCAGAAGCATTAGAGTCTGCCACATTACAAATGGGAGACTCATCTTTATGTACTGAGCATAAAAGTTGGTTTTTACCCACTAAGCATAAAACCTGGTTCTTACGCAGTGGGCGTGAAACCTGATTATCTTCACCGTTACAAACGGAAGATAAATCGTCACACTTTGAGTACAACTCTGAAGTAAGGACTGCCTCGTTACGAACAGAAGCCCCTACGATAGGAGTGGGAAGAATTCTCTTGCCACTAGCAGCAACAGAGAGATCAGAAGCTCTTTTGGATTTAGGAATCCAAACTTTTCGTGCTTTGCGAGATTTTTGAACATTGGAGTAGCGAGAACCACCCCCAGTTCGGAGCATTTCTTCATAGGCAGTCTGGTCGAAGTGCACAACCAGAGTCTTCTTGGTCAAACCGACCGAAACATCATCGTATTGAGCAATTGCCTTCTCGTCAGAGGAGAAGGTCGTCCCCAGCAGAGTCGTCATTTTGTTTCACTTAACAAAATGCCAGGAAAAATTGGCTTTTGAAAATAAAACGAGAAAAAGTACAAGAAGTACAAATTTGATTCTGGGAAAGTATTGCTATGGAAGTCTGATCTGTAAATTATCACTTTGTTCCTTGGACCATATGATGATGATGAAGATCGCTGCTTGAAGTTGAACAACCGGAAGAACTAAGTCACCAGAAAGGTATCGACGCACTTGGGCACTGATGGCGAGGCCGAATGCTTTCCTGCTTTGCTTCACTCTGTTCTGGAAGAAAGGTTGAAGAAGAATGCTCTCGAAAATCTAAGTTCTGATCTCTGTATTCTCTCATGTCTCTGTCTGCCTCTCTCCGTGTCTGTCTTTAAGAAAAATAAGTCCATTTATAGACTTGGGCTCTTCTGCGTAAAAACTCAGCGAAAGTTTCGTCTTTACGCCAATAACCGCCACCCACGACCAAAGTCATCCTTTGTATACGTTGACACGTGTCCCATCATTTCATTAAGAATAGGATGTATGTACACACGTTCTTCGGGATGTGTGGCATGAAAGCCATGTAGGTAAACCACGTTCCAAGCTGGTCAGAAAGAATAGGGCGTAAAAATAACCCCAATGTACTCTGAGCGTAAAGCAGTAGACTAGACGTAAAATAGCCCCGACATAGACTTCCCGCGTAAAGTGGTTGTTAAATAACCTTGAGCGTAAAAGTAGCTCAAATAGACTTTACGCACACGTCAACTGTTGAGCGTAAAAGCTCGTATAGTCTTCATGCGTAAAAGAAGCCATAGTGTGAGCGTAAAGTAGCTCAATCCACATACTAAAAGACAACATTGGTCTCTGTGTAAAAACAAATCCCTTTGAATTCTGTGATATATGCCATCATTAATATCTCCATGTCAGAGTTTGCATTAAATGCGAGATTTGACAGCTTTGTCCAGCGTAAAAGTGGTTGATCTGTCCTTGGCGTAAAACCATGGGTGTAGACCCGAGCGTAAAATGATCTGCCTGCTTTAGGCATAAAGTGATTAGCCTTGTATTGGGCGTAAAGTATCTAGCCTCTCTGCAGCGTAAAGTAGATCAATTTGAGTGGAATGATCTATCACTTTGACTCTTTCTTTGAAGCACTTTTTATGCTCCTACAAACCCGACACAACCTCCACCGACCTGTTCCCCCAAACCCAGTCACAACAACCCCCAACTGCCACCTTCCGTTCCTCTGAACCCCCATCTCTGGCACCGTTGTCCACACTCCGACATAGCTAGGAACCACCACCCCTACCACCAGCACAACCACCACCTTTATCTTCATCTCCATAGCAAGCCACACATATCATCACCACCACCCACAACTGCCATTAACCACACCAACACCATCGCCATTAGAAACATCACAAAGAGAAAGAGAGAGAGAGAGAGGTGACTGACCTGATGCGTCGCCTTCGCCCGACAGACCGTCCGACCTCCTCGCCTGGCCATGCGCGTCCCCCCTTCGCCGTCGGCGTCGTCGAGCCTGGCGACTGCGCCCACCGCCATCATTTGGAGCTCTGCCCTGAGATGCTCCCTTCCGTCCGGTGCCGTATCTTCCCGACCGCTGGCGATATCAACACGCTCCTCCAGCGGCTGTCGCTGTGCAGCTCCGCCCCCCTCCGGTGTGAGCCATCGGCTCTTCCGCCGCCAAAGCCTTATGAGCATCCCCTTGCTTTTCTCTTTTTTATTTTTTAGTTGTTAGGGATGGTAGTATAACCCCCTCTTCATTTAGGGATTTATGTACATGAGATGGGAAACATATTTTTCTCCTTTCGTTTCCTATTTTAGAAATTTGGAAATATTGAAGAGTGAAGTAGCCCCCTTCGATTTTGGGAAAACCATAATGAGACCCCCTTTTCTTCTGATTTGTTTAACTGTAAATTATCTTTATTATTTACTATTAGTATTAATGATAGTTAATAGTTAGAGTAGATTGGGATGTTGGGCTTAATCTTTGTTTACAAATTTTTTTAACTATTTGGTTTGTGGGTTTGTCATGGACTGAGCCTCGGCCCAATTATATGGGTCGGGCTTAGAGACTTAACTTTTGATGAATTTATTTTAGGTTCTAAAATTTATATGGGCTTTTAGGTTATCAATGTAACTAAATGATAAGGATTTGGGTTTGATATAGGTCCTTGGGATTTGGGCCTTAAGCCCATATGTCTGTTATTGGATTTTGAAAATACAAATATGTATATGCTTTCATTATATATATATATATATATATATATATATATATATATATATATGTGTGTGTGTGTGTGTGTGTGTGTGTGTGTGTGTGTGTGTGTGTGTGTGTGTGTGTTATTATTTGATAGTAATATTTATTTTGGAAATTTATATAATAATATTGATATTTTCCTAAATAGCAATTTTGCTAGTGTGTTATTAACTATAAATATATTTGACAATAAAATATTTTCCTATATTTTAAAACAATATCTAAAATATCTTAATTCGTAAGATATATTTTCCAAATATTATGAACAATTTTTAGATAGATTATATATATAGTTATTCTTTTTCCCTTATAATCATAATCACGAATATTATAGTTGTTTTCCCTTTCTTATTACGAATATCGTGCCAAACTCTAATTTTGGGCTTCTACATACCAAACTAGGCTAATTGGACTATTCTGCACTCGATGAAACAATATGTGCCGTCGTTTGGGACCATCTTGTAGAGCATAGCATCATACCTATTTCGTGTCGATACGTTCGTGTCGTGTACGTCGACTCCAACCAAATTGAGGCGAGTACCTACCTCTGATTATTTTCATCATGATAATATCTATATTATCTGCTCTAGACTACTTTACTTGATGTTGACACATTATTATATGGATTGATACTAAATAGATCTTGTGAGGAGATATTATCCCTTATCGGGTATATCGGGTATTTCATTTCATGTACTTTATCATGTATATCGTGTACTCATTGTATTCATATTATTCATGTACTCTCATGTGCTGTCATGTACTCTCATGTGCTCACATGTGCTTCATGTGAAAACTAACAATCATGTACATAACGTGTTGTGATCAGATCTATGTGTATTAATTGGGGCGGAGGACTAGAATGTAGTTATGTGATTAAACCCTTAGTGTAGATCTTGTGTATATCGATTATACCTTCATGTATAATCAAGTTTTTTTTTTATAATCATGTGCAAACTAAACCAATCATATAACTGACTTTTGCTCTAAATCACTTGTATTCATTTCAAGTTAGCATGTTCTCTATCTTATTCATGTACACAGTTTCTTATATCTTCATGATGTTATTTCTCTATATTTCTATTCCAGTATATCATGTATATTATTCTATTGCAAGTTATATATTTTCTACCATGCAATGAAACTGCTTTCAGAGTTATGCACTTTGCTCCAACCTGACCGGATAACTATTTTTTAGGTAATGTTATGCCCTACACCCTGGACTTCACGATAACAGATCTCGATATACTTTAATCGTGAGTTGACCTCTGAAGAGCTCTATGCCATATTCCTTGTCAAGATTTATGTCTTGTTTATCAAATTTTTCTCAGATATATTCTTGTCATGTATGATTATTTGTAGACTCTAGTTGATTCAGTGTTACTACTATCTTCTTATATCATATCTTCCTGCCGTATGTGATTTGAGTACTTGTGGTTTATATGGATCAAATGTTGTAGATAGTTATTGGGTATTTGATAGCGTTCTACTACCGATACTGCGACGTAGGCTGGGCGTAGCCCACTTACTCGTGTCCAAATATCCGAGTGCGGGTCGTGACAATGCTTCCCACCCCATGCTCCTATCTAAGTCGTATCCATGACACAATATCTCTAATAACTGCTAAGTCATCTAACATGCATCTTTATCAGCATTTATAACCTATCGTACGTCCTATATTTATTATTGGCCATCCAATACACAAGTTCGAGTTCTATTTTGTACTCACAACTCATGGAACACATGTTTCAAGGCCAACGAAGACATTATGATGCTTCACAAAGATAAGGCCGTTCGCTAAAACTAGGTCAATATGCATAAAATAAAGACGAGTAATAAAAAATAACTAACATAGTGGTTGCATCAAAGTATGACTCGGACACACATTTTTAATAAAATAAATAAATAAAAAATTAAATAAATAATATGAATGCAACATGCTGAAATAAATCTAAATAAACAATAAACATGATAATGTATACTTATTTGGTGGTGGTGTGACGATTTGATGTCATGACCCGCACCCGGAATAAGGGCACGAGTACGTGGGTACATCCAACCTACACCGCATCATCGGTGGTAGAACGTTGTCTAGGTCAAAAATGCTATTTCATCTTGTATATATATATATATATATATATATATATATATATATATATATATATAACATGTCAATGATAATCTCAGCTCCAAAGGAGAACAATATAATGATAATATCAATACTCAATCACAAGAGATCCATAGGAAAGATAAAGGCATGAAATAATAGAATACTAGAATCCGATACATAAGTATAGGATAAGTCATAATAACATCCATTGGTCTAATAAGTCTAGACAACACATCAAGTCTAAATCTAAATAAAAAACCCAAGTGCATCAACTAACTACCGTACAAATCTGATACCAAAATATGAAATGCTAACTAACTAGCCATGTAGTCCCAAGGAAGGTACTCCTGTAGCTATACCATGCCCTTCCATAATGATTAAGATCACTCTCCCATTTTGGTTCCTGAAAGATGTTATTCAGTCAGGGATGACGCGAAGCACACCTCTAATAACAGTTCCAATCAAATTGATAAAGACTATAAAACAATAATAATGACTACATGATAAGAATAAATAACCGAATTATAACTGACAATATCAATATGAGAATTGGACAAACACAACTATATGTCAAGACAGATAAAGAGCAATATGAGGAATAGAAATATAAGACTATATGAAAGAGCTGGTAATAAGACTTACTAGACAGAGCAATAGTGTTGACATGCGATCGGCTTAGGAACTTTTACAATATAATAGGGCCTGACTATTCATACATGAGGTGTATGATTAACACTCACAATACTTTCTCTTGTACAATAAGGGTATGATCATACATCTAGCTAGTACATCACCCACCCCGACTTGTTAGAGGATCCAAATCAGGACATGTTATTATACGTAAATCATAGTACAATGTCAATACGATAATCATGCACAATATATATATAACATCGCATGATTAAGGATCCAACTATACCAATTTGATCGTGTCAGGAATCAAGTAGAACATCACTAAGTGCATGAATCATAGTAAATATCAAAGAATAAAAATAATCAAAAAATGTACTCGCCTGTCGTCCTAAGCAATGTATGTGGATCGATGTCCAAAGTGGAGTAACAAAGACCTAAATATGAAATATCAATATAAATTGGTGTTTCGGTGTGCTAAACATTGATATCTAAATTAAAATGTGGTTTCTAGGTCTATTCTAGGTCATAAAAGTCAAACTAGGTCAATACCATACTTCTATGGTCAAACTAGGTTAGTATCTTGCTTCTATGGTCAAACTAGGTTAAATCTAGGTTAACATAGTCAAACTAGGCCATTTCCTAGTTTATAGATTGATTTTACCTATTTACAAGGTTTATAAATTTATACCAGGTCTTAACAAGTCACTATTTGGTTTTTAGGTGCTAACTAGGTCAAATTAGACAATACTAGTTAATACTAGGTCAATACTAGAATTCTAGGCTATACTAATAAATTTCTAGTATATATTACTATAATATTTACTTCTATCTATAATTTCTAGCAATATATTGGCCTATTGCTATTTAGCTTATCCAGTATCACGGTATCTTAACCCGTATCACACATTTATCTAATACCTTAGTCTGTATCTCAAATACCTTAACTACTAGTCAATATCTTAGTTCTAGAATCAATGCCTTGGGTAAACTAGGTTTTCTAGTCCATACTAGTCAATATCTTATTTCTAGGTACATACCTTGAAGGTATTACAATACTAGCTAATATTACCAAGTATCAATACATATATCTTACATCTCTACTAGTTTTCTACTATTTAGGATTAACTTAGCCAATTTACCCTTTATATATCCACAGATGTACCCAATGCCTATTACATATACTATTATCTTTACCTATCCATAATATATATCAATATGTCCGTTACACACATCTAAACATTTATCCTTTACCTATATAATATACATATATCCATATATCCAATTATAGACCCATATATCCAACCATTTATTCAATATTGTACCTCACACATGTTTGTCTACACTTATCTACGGTGCTAGGTTACTCCCTTACTCATATACTATGTATATCTATATACCTTGCCATAGTATACCAAGATGCCCCTATACCATATCCACATGGTATAATATATGCCTTATACTATACGTATAAATATATATTTATATTCCTATGTATCCTATAATATTGGTATCTATATGATACCTATATAAAATACATATATGATCATGTACCCTTACTATCCTATGCATACCCATGACTTATCTTGCTAATAAGGTATTTACCATTACCCTTAGAATTACTTTAACTACCTATACATATACATTTTTTTAACTACCTATACATATACATATACACCTATATATACATATATAGATAGCATATCCTTAGGATACCATGTTCTACCGAATACTTGATATACCATATACCATGGTAAGTCATGATACCGTAATCCATTAAGCATCACACATTTTACACTATATCCTGGCTACCTTACATATACCATATATAACATTACATGTATTCTAGTATCTTATTTCTATATGTACATATACCTATAGATATTTACCTTTGATATTTGATACACATATGCATATATATGTATCCTAGGTTACCTATAATTGATACCAAGATAGCTATATCCTCACCCTATGACATGTATAACTATAGATTATAGCAATTTGTTTACCTACATACCTATATATCAATATAGCCTTCTATTCCATTACCGATCCAAATTATCCCATGATACCCTATGCTTACCATACCGTACCAATCACACACACATGGACTCACCCACCCTACTCTTGGCACTTGACATCTTGATATTATCCATTTTTTAGTTCTAATACCAATATCTTAGTATCTTGACCAATACCTTATCCTCCTAGAAACTTACTCAACTAACTCTAGTACTTGATATGATATAGGATACCTTACTCAAGTTCCAATACTCACTTACCTCATCCATGATACTTGAGTGTCATGATACCATTATCTTTATGGTACTTAAGTATCACACTAGTACCTTGTCCAAAATTCTAATACTTTGACACATAACTTATCTATACATGGCTCACTTGATAACCACTTGAATCAACACTAACACACACTAACTAACACATATTATCTAATAATAATATATATACGTACTATATCATACATATACTTGACAATCTATGATACCTACACTCACATGATATCCTTACTACTTAGGCTCATAAGATACACCAAATGCCTATGTTGTATATGTTGGCCCATTCAGCCATTGTTAAACCAATTTCGATAATTGACCTAAAACTTCGAGTTTGATATGCAAAGAACCAGAAGATCGTAGATTTCGTGTTTACAATTTTCATACTTTATTCTTTTTTTTTTAGTCTAGATAAATTGTGCATCGGGATCACTGGCAATTAGAAGTTCATCTCTTGATTAAAAACCAAACCAATCATTGACCCAAAACCAAACCAAATCAAAAGCCAAAAAGACCAGAAATCCAAGTAACCAAACTCGGCGTGAGTTCTGCCCGAACTCGGTCCCCCTTGATTTCTCCTGGTCAGCAGTATTCCCTAGTCTTTTGGATCTTAAACGTTAAAAAATATGAACGTTAGCCTACCGAGTTATGCCCGAACTCTGTCCTAAAAAATCCTATGAAAAGAGAAGAAATTTCCATTTTTATTCACTTATTCAATCTTCATCTTCTCTATCTATTCCTAAGCTTTCTATTCTATTTACAAGGCTTCAATCTTCAAATCTCCAAGACAACTCCGATTCTTCTAGTGCCGATGGTTTTCGATTAGGAGTTTCTCGAGTTGTACAAGCTTGGCGTATAAAAATTTTTCTCAGAAAAGGTGTTGTTGAAGTTTGATCATGGGCTTCGGATAAAAACATGACGGTGTTAATGTTGGCATGTTCTTCAGAGTAAAGCACGCGGTGTAATCTCTATTCAAAATAGTGGATTATAGAGAGAAAGAGTTCTTGCGAACTAGACTAGTCCTCTCGGAGGGAAACCAGTATAAACCTGATGTGCCTGCGTATTGCTTTCTTGCCTCCATTATATTTACTGCTTTACTTTGCATTTCAAGTTCATTAATATTGGTTAAGCTGCTTAAGTTTTTAATTTGTAATTATTTTTCCGCTACACTCTATTCAACCCCATCTAGAGGTGACATCGATCGTACAATTGGTATCAGAGAAAAGTTTATCTCTAGTCGGATTAAAACCCCTTGAGATATGGCATCCCTATATCCAAGCAATGGTGAAGGCCAATCAACAAATATGCCACCCCTATTTGATGGCACAAACTACACGTACTGGAAGACACGTATGATCTTTTACCTCAAGTCTCTTGATTTCGATTTATGGTCGATTGTTATGAATGGATATAAGAAACAACTACCTATTACAGTAGAAGGTGTTCTAATGGAAAAACAATTCGACAAATATACCAACAATGAAAAAAAACAAGCTAGTCTTGATGCAAAAGCCATCAATGCTTTATTTTGTGCTATAGATAAAATTGAGTTTAACAGAGTTTTAACATATGTCACGTCTCACGAGGTTTGAAACTTCTTGAGGTTACTCATGAAGGCACTTCACAAGTAAAGGAGTCCAAAATCTCATGACTCACACAAGAAAATGAGGCCTTCAAAATCAAGCATAATGAGACTATCATAAAAATGTTTACTCGGTTTCTAGATATTGTTAATGCTCTATCTTCCCTTGGAAAAGAATAAAACAATCATGAGAAGATTCGGAAGGTACTTCACGGGCGAACCAAGATTTATAATCCTAAAGCGACAACCATTTTTGAAGGAAATGATCTCACTACAATGACTCTTGAAACCCTTATGGGAAAGCGCATGACGCATGAGCTAGACCTTAAAGATTTTGAAGAGTCAGCTCCAAAAGAGAAGGCGATAACATTGAAAGTTTACTACAAGACAGCCTCTGACGATAAAGTGAGACAGACAGCTCAGACAACGAGCAGATGGCACTCATGACAAGGAATTTCAGAAGATTCCTTAGATATGAGAAGTCAAACAAGAAGAAGAACGATTCCAGAGACGATAAAGAACCGATCTGCTTCAGTTGTAAAAGTACAGGTCACATCAAAAAGGACTGTCATGCTTTAAGAAAGGAAAGCAGGCATAATCAGACAAGCAAGAGAAGGTCTTGAACTAGAAACTATGCTAACACTAGCATCTAGTGTGAAAGCAAAGCTAGTGATTCTGAAGAAGAAGAGAAGCCTCGCAACACAGCGAACCTAAGCTTTATGGCTACAGATGCTAAACGAATATCAAACCCTCTCTATGAAGAATTTACTTTCGATGAACTGTCTGATGCTTTCACTTGTCTGCTAGAAGATCAGAGAAAAATGATAGATATGTACAAAAGTGCTAAAAAAAAGCTAAAATTTATACAATCTGAGTTTTCAAAGCAATCACAAATGCTAGAAGATATTAGAGATTCTTCTAGTGACACAAATGAGATTACTTCTCAAGTTAAGCTTACATGAAACTATTAAAATTAAAGCTTGAGAAAGCCAATCTCTATGAATTAGAGAAAAGGAAGTATAGTATTACTGCTCAGAGAATAGATGCACGCACGGCCAAATATAATGAAACCTGTGACATCTCTAAAAAGTTAGAGATCAAACTGGATAAACAGGTTGTCAAACCTAAAGCTCAGGTGAACACAAGTCATAAGGCCAAACAAAAACATAACATTACCAACACTGCTAGAACTACCAGAAGCCATACATATATGTATACCTTTCCACACAATAAGAAAGCACACACATCTTCAAAAACACATATACATGATCTTCGAACTACACCGAGCACTAACACTTCTGCTACATGTCATTATTGTGGTATGAAAGGACATGTATCACACCAGTATAAAATTAGAAAGCTAGTAGATCTAAATGTATATGTATAGGTTCCAAAAACTAACATATCAGGACCCTCAGGAAAATGGTAAGAAAGGTTAAATCTTCAACTTGTGTTGTAGGTGGACCTTCCACATCCCACTAAAAGCAAGTAGATTCTCGATAGTGGTTGCTCCGGGCACATGATGGGTGGTAACACATTATTTGTAACTCTATCGATGAAAAAAGAAGTCTATATCTCCTTTGGAAACAACCTTAAAGGACATATTATTGGAATTGGCGATATAGGTACTTCTGCCTCACCTATTATCAAAGATATATGTTTAGTAACAGAATTAAAACATAACTGTTAAACATTAGTCAACTGACTGATCATGGTTATGGAATTAATTTTGTTAAGAATAAATGTTTTGTCTATGATAAAATTTATGGAATAACTTCATTTGAGGGAATAAGAGAGGACAACATATATGTACTATACTTGTCAGAGAAGACTAACAGTACAAGAAAGTGTCTGTTCACAACTCAAGACAAAAGCTGGGTATGCATATGCGTCTTAGACATGCAAACATGGACACTATTACAAGATTGTCCACCAAGAAACTGGTAAGAGGCTTACCTGGTAAAACTTTTAAGAAAGATATAGTCTGTGCCGAATACGAAAAGAACAAGGCATCTACATCATCTTTCAAATCAGTAAATGCTGTAAGTACCTCTAGACCTCTTTAATTACTTCATATGGATTTATTTGGACCAACTAGAGTCGCTAGTCTTGGCGGTAAGCTGTATGCTTACGTGATAGTTGATGACTATTCACGATATACTTGGGTTTACTTTCTTACAAATAAGAATAAGGCATTTTCTGAGTTTGTATATTTTTGTAAAAAGGTACAAAATGAAAAAAAGGATTCATGATTACTCGGATACGAAGTGATAATGGAGGAGAATTCTATAACCATGAGTTTAAATCATTCTGTAATTCGAATAGGTTATCACATGAATTCTCTTGCCCCAGGACTCCTCAACAAAATGGCGTTGTGGAGAGGAACACTACTAAAATATTGGTATTTAGCGACGGACATATCCGTCGCAAAAATTGATATATCTGTCGCTAAAGTCATTTACCGACGAATTTTCGACGGAAGAGGAACGTCGATAGATATAACGTCGCTGTGACAAATCCGTCGGTAATCCGTCGCCTTACTGATGGAAATACCGACCAAAAATAGTGACGGATTAGCAACGAATTTTACCCGTCGGCAACCTCGGCGGTGCCTTAGCGACGGATTACCGACATATTTTTGTGAGCAAAGAAAACATATTTTTCAGAAGCTTAGCGACGAACTTTTTTGTCGCTGACTCGTCTGATACGCTTTTGGTATCAGACAGAACGTTAGCAGCATAAATTTTCGTCGCTAATTCGTCGCTAACCAACAACTATTCGTCACTATTCAGTAGGTAGTCCGTCGCTAGCCTGAATTTTTTCTAGAGATTCGTCGCTGGTCAGTCGCTAAGTTGCTCATTATTGTTAGACTAAATTGTTCCATTACAGTCACATAAATGACAGTAAATACAACTCTAATATATACATAAATTAGCCCAGCACCAATATATACATAAATGAACTCCAATAAATATGCAAACCTGCTCAATCCCTAAAAACTCGTCCAGCAGTCTTAATATAGTACATATCCACAAATTTGTTCAATAATACATAAATTCCCTAAAGTTCATACAAACTCATCAATCAAATACAACCAAAAATCAAACAAAAATCAAACTGATGGTGAAGGAGATGGCGGAGGCAAAGTTGGCTGTCCGTATGCATATATCTGCCCCAGGACCAAAGTGATGATCTGTTGTACATCCTGGGCAGGAACGTCTACAAGGGTCGACGGCAAGACAAGAGGCATTGTGGTCATCGGAGGAGCTGGTGTAGTAGGTGAAGAATAGTTTGGCAACTCTAGAGGGGGGTGAATAGAGTATATATAGAAAAATGACCAATTAAAATAACTCTTTCACCAATAATAAATAATCAGAGTAAAGTGCGGAAAATAAAAGGAGATCAAAAGAGCATACGCAAACACAGCGATTTTAACCTGGTTTCCCTCGTGGAGGACTAATCCAGGCCTGAGAACTCTAGCTCAGGATTCAAATCCACTATTTATGAAATAGTAGTTTACAACCATGCCTTTACTTCAGAAGAGCACGTCAACTTCTAACAGAGGATCGCAGTGGCGATTTGCTTGGAATTGTCCAAGCGACTTCTTCGACTCTTGCACAAGAATCCTAACTAAGAGATGCTGAGCACTCGAGACTTAGGAGGCTTGTGGCTAGTAGATGGAAAGGGTATGGCTTATTTCAGCTACAAGAAAGAAGAGAAGAGAAGATTGGATGGATTGGAATGAGAGAATTCATGCCCTATTTATAGTGTTTTTATAGGCAGAATTCGGCCAGAATTCGGGTAGGAAAATTCAAATATTTGGCCGTTGGACAACTAGCAACCAGCTAACCCTAAAATTAGGGTTCCTGATTTCTAGGGGACAGAGTTCGGCCCAAACTCTGTGTGGAGGCAGAGTTCGGCCCGAACTCTGTCTCCAGAGCACAGAGTGGTTCAAAGGGGACCATTTGGGAATTTCTGGTTTGGTAGACCTTTGGGATTTTTGGGTAGGCTATAGTCTAAGTTTCAAGAGCTCAGCATGACTCAGATTACATTAGTCTAGACTCAAAGAAAGTGTAAAATACAGACTCGAATCAACTGAGACACGGAAGCTGAGCTGTCTTCTGTCTTGAGCTTAATGCAGACGTCGTGTGTCGTATTGAATTATTACAGATATTATTTAGTCAATATTGTCAATATTTGGTTGACTGTGACTTTGTGTCAACAATCTCCCCCATATTGATAATTGACAAAATAATATATGTATATTCAACATTCATACCTGGACACAGTTGATCATAGCAACATAGCTCCCCCATAATCGATGCCGAGCTAGAAATAAGAGCTCCCCCGTGATCAGTGAACGGCGCTGAGCTAGAAGAGATAGCTCCCCCGTAAAGAATGTATTGAACCTGTATAATATCTCCAAAAAGCACAAACAAGCACAGATATACGAAGGCGAAAGATATGATACTAAATATATCTAGCCAGAATATACATAGTTCTCCCCCTTTTGGCAGTTAGCAATATAGACTGCATATGAATGAAAGATCATATAAACTGCAGTATAGACAATGAAGAGTGATGCAACCACACCAAGCAGAGAAGAAACAGTGTATGACTAAACAAAATGAGTCACTAGCATAAAGTAAAACTATGATAATGAGCATAAAATGTCATCCACAAAACCAAGTGTCAAACACACAACCAGAGTTTGAGTACATAAAACCAAGGACATAAATCCATAATAAACTAAATAACTGAAATCAAAAAGCATCAACTAAGATCATCATCAGTAGCAGCAGCAGATCGAGCCAATCTCCATCACGGAGCACGAGAAGGTCCTGGAGCATCTGAAGGACCGGGGAAGGAGCGACGGGGGTCCAAAAATGCAGCATCCGGATCCAGGTAACGCATGACCCATGGATCATCAATGCGATGGCCCGCGCGCTCAGGATCCCGCTCCATGGGAATGTGCAGATGATGAGATATGGAGTACCGTATATCATGCAGGGAGTTACCGAGGGCACTCATCTGTAGAGTAGTACGATAATCCAGCGGGGTCCAGCGATCGTCCTCAAGAGTAAAACGATCCTGGAGCATAGTCTGGAAGACTCAAGAGTGGCAGGTGGAAGTAGTGCATCCTGACCGAGTGGAGGGGCGTCAGGCTCCTCATCATCAGAATGCTCAGAAGCCTCAGGAGAGGCGATGACTACCTGAGTGGTAGGTGGAAGTAGTGCATCCTGACCGAGTGAAGGGGCGTCAGGCTCCTCATCATCAGAATGCTCAGAAGCCTCAGGAGAGGCGATGACTACCTGAAGGTGTCGTGCCTTGGACAGGAAAGCTGGAGCAGGCAAAAACGGACAGGTGTCAAGTGGTATGTGGAATGCACGAAAGATCATAGGAAGGTACAAAGGATAAACCAGAGCTCGTGGTTTCTTCCTACGGTGAATCATCCGGTCCATCATGGAACGTGGAAGATTGAAAGAGATTCCAAAGTGGAGATGATAAAGAGCAGATATTTCAAGATAAGTGATGTCATCAGGAGAACCTGTTTTGGGTAGAATGGTGTTAGAGATTATCCAATGAAGGTCAGAAAAATATGGGTTGTTATTCAACTACTTGCTCAATTGGAGGAGAAGGATTCGAGGAGGAAGCTCCCTCAGTTTGAGTCCTTTTCCCACGATTGGGCAAGCGAGGAGCCATTTTCAAGAAAATAGAGAACTTGAAATGGAGAGAAAGAAGGGGATATACCTGAAATCAACAACAAACAGTGGAAGAGAATGATGAGAAACCCCTTTCCCTTGATTTTGAGAAGAAATAGAGCCTTCTAGATCAAAAACTAGGGTTAGGGTTTGAAGGAAAGAGTTTGGAGAGGTGAGGAAGGAGGTAATAGTGAAGGAGAGATGAAAACCCGAAATATAAGAGAGGGTTTTCGTTGGTCGGAAGAAATTCTGACCGAATGATCTAAACTGATCCAACGGCAGAGGCTGATCCCGACGCTGGACCAATAGGGACCGAACTCGGCCCGAACTCTGTTAGGTGCAGAGTTCGGCCCGAGTTCTGGATTAGTGGTCCAGAACAGAAAACAGGCTAAAAAGAAAAAAATGGTTAAGTGTTGAAGAAAAAAAAGATAGAGAGGATAAAAGTATGATGAATGCATTGAAGTACATAGAGAGGTACACAAAAGTCAGAATGAACTTTAGAAAAATCAATTAGGCAATATTAAATCGAAACAAACCATAGAACAAACAAGGAAATATATTGTAATTCAATATTTCAAATTTGCCATGGGTTAGCTGCAGGGGCCGGATCCCAGCTAGCGTTAGTCCTGAGGACTAGTGCACCGTGTCGCTTAGGCTTTTACGCCTTGTTGTCAGAAGGACCCTTTCGGCTTGTACCCATACCAAATTTGTCGTAAAAGAATCAAAATATACTCGATATTTACGCAGGTGAGTCTCAACTTATAACTGCTTCATCCAAAATTCCGAGTTCAAGACAAAGGAAATTGAAGCGCTCTTCGGATAATGGCTTAGTAAAAAAATCTGCTAGCTGATGATCAGTGTCAATAAACTCTAAGTTAATTGTGCCGTTTTGCTGATGATCACACAAAAAGTGGTGTCTGGTCTCAATGTGTTTAGTGCGTGAGTGACAGACAGGGTTCTTAGTCAAATTAATAGCACTAGTGTTGTCACAGAATATAGGAATATGCATGAAAGATAACTTATAGTCTTCAAGGATTTGCTTCATCCACAGAATTTGTGCACAACAACGCCCAGCTGCTATGTATTCAGCTTCTGTTGTGGATAGTGCGACAGAGTTCTGCTTCTTGCTAAACCAGGAGACTAAAGCCTTTCCTAATAAATGACACGTGCCGCTCGTACTTTTACGGTCGACCTTGCATCCAGCGAAGTCAGCATCAGAGTAACCAATAAGGTCAAATGATGTGGACTTGGGATACCATAGGCCCACTATAACCGTACCTTTAAGGTATCGAAAGATACGCTTAACCGCGGTCATGTGTGATTCCTTAGAATTAGCTTGATATCTAGCACATAGGCAAACACTAAACATGATATCGGGACGACTAGCAATTAAATAAAGTAAGCTGCCTATCATACCTCGATACTTACGTTGATCAACAGGTTTGCCACTCTCATCTGGTTCGAATTTGGTTGAAGTAGCCATTGGAGTGCTGATTGGTTTGACGTTGTCAAGATCGAACTTCTTCAGCATGTCCTTGGTATACTTTGATTGACAGATGAAAGTTCCATTAGCCATTTGTTTCACTTGTAGGCCAAGAAAGTAGTTGAACTCTCCCATCATGCTCATCTCAAATTTCGTCTGCATACACTTGGCAAATTCTTGACAGAGGGTTTCATCAGTAGACCCAAAAATGATATCATCAACATAGATTTGAATCAACAGAATAGTGTCTTTTAAAGATTTTATAAACAGTGTAGTGTCAATTTTCCCTTTTGAAAAACCTTTCTCAAGTAAGAAGCTACTTAGCCTTTCATACCAAGCTCTAGGGGCTTGTTTGAGGCCAATAAAGCGCTTTCTTTAGCTTGAACACGTGGTCGGGAAATTTGTGATTTTCAAAGCCAGGAGGTTGTTTCACATAAACTTCCTCCTTAATAAAACCATTCAAGAAAGCACTTTTCACATCCATTTGAAATAATTTAAAGTTTTGAAAATTAGCAAAAGCACAAAGCATCCGAATGGATTCTAGTCTAGCAACAGGAGCATACGTCTCATCGTAGTCGATACCTTCCTCTTGGTTGTATCCTTGAGCTACTAGACGAGCTTTGTTACGTGTGACTGAACCATCTTCATTTACTTTGTTTCTAAAATCCCATTTAGTACCAATTATCGAGTGATTAACCGGTTTAGGAACGAGTTCCCATACTTGGCTTCTCTCGAATTGGTTGAGTTCTTCTTGCATAGCAGAAATCCAAAATTCATCATTAAAGGCTTCAGAAATGTTTTTAGGCTCTACTTGTGAAATGAAGGCAGTGCTAGCAACGGAGTCTCCTAGTGATGATCTAGTAGTTACGCCACGTGAAACTTCTCCTATTACTAAATTTTCTGGATGAGAAGGTTTGAAAGAGAATTTCTTAGGCAAACCCTCCAGAGAATCAGTTTCGGTTGAAGTATTCATTGGAGTAGAAGTTGATGGCTCAACGTCATCATCAAGAGTACTTACTGCACTGTTATCTTCATCAAAAGTCACATTTGTTGAATGTGATATCAGGCAATCCTCTCACTAGCTTCTTGGTAGACAGCCTGGATATAGCATCCATGTTGGCATGACCAAGACGCTGGTGCCAAAGTAGTCGTTCGTCTTTGTGGGCATATAGACATCTACCTGCATTGTTAGTATTTATAGAAAGATAGAAAATATATATGTTGTCCTCTCTTTTTCCTTCAAAAGCAATGTCTCCTGTTGACCTATCATAGATGTAGCAACTGTTTTGTCCAAAGTTAATATTATATCCATGATCAGCAAGATGACTAATGCTGAGCAGGTTATGCTTTAACTCGGTCACTAGGCAGACATCCTTTATTACAGGAGAAGGAGGATGACCAATGATACCATTACCTATTATGTGCCCTTTGAGATTGTTACCGAAGGATACATATCCTTCTCTCTTCATCGATAGTGATGCAAAAAGATTTGCGTCTCTCGTCATATGTCGCGAGCATCCACTATCGAGAATCCACTTACTTTCAGTTGAGGAGGGAAGGTCCATCTACATCAAGAGTAGATGTGACCTTTGGTACCCGAGTTCTTGAGGGTCCTGAAAAGTTAGTCTTTGGAAACCAAGCATATATCTTTTTATCTACCAGTCTTCTAACTCTGCACTGTGGTGAGATGTGTCCATGTGATCCACAGTAGGTACAGATAGCATTTTTATTTATACTAGGAGCATGAGAGTAATATCTGTAAGCAACAGGATGAGGATGAACATGATGTGAAGAGTTAGCATGTAGATGATGATTATGCATAGAATGAGTGGCATGGTGATGGTGTATATGAGGCATATTATGATGGTATTGTCTATGATGTGTGACATGCTGATATTGTCTATATGGCATGGCATGATGATTTTGTCTATATGGCATATGATGATCTTGTCTATATGGCATTGCATGATGATCTTGTCTATATGGCATGACATGATGATTTCTATGTGTGGAGTGATGTTGATTGTGTCTTTGTGCGTGATGATTGTGTACTGAGTGAGAATTATTCTTACGTACACGTGGTTTGTGAAAGTTTGTGTATATAAATACATGGTTATGTGCTGCATGAGAATGACGTGGTTGACTAGCATGAGTGGTGTTGTGCCCATGTGATTGGGTTTGAGGTTGAAGCACCTGTTTATCCAATTTGGTTTCTAATCTCTTAGAAGCAGCTTGCAATTCATCAACCTTAATATTCAAGCCATATATTTTAGTCATGGAGATTTTGTGTCTACTCTTTTCTTCAGCAAGCAACATGTTGAGAGTAGTGATTTCTTGAGCTTGTTGCTCAATACGTGCTTCAGCATCATGTAAGCTTATTTTAAGCTTGGATACTTTATTAGTGGCATCAGTGGGTGACGTGTCTCTAACATCATCAAGAAGTAAAGAAATTCTTTGTATCTCATCTTCCAGACTTTTGATTTTGTCCTTGGCATGTTTATATTTACCAATGACCATTTTGTGATCATCGAGTAAATTAGTAAAAGCATCGCCAAGTTCATCAAAAGAGAAGTCATCTAGAGTTTCGTTAGATACCTTGTTGGAAGTTGCCATTAGGCACACATTTGCTGCATCTTGAGGAGAGCCTTTTTCTTCCTCGGAGTCACTCGCTTCACTTTCATGCCAAATTCCTGTGTTGGCATATTTCTTTGATGAATTCTTTTTGTATGGCTTCTCATAGCGGTTGCTCTTCTTCAAGAATGGACAGTCTTTTCGGACATGTCCAGTCTTCTTGTAACCGTAACAGGTTGGCTCTTCTTCATCATCTTCTTGTGAATCCTTCTTCCTTCGATTGAAGCGAAGGAATTTTCTGAAGTTGCGAACCATGAGAGCTTGGTCTTCATCATCCGAGTTATCGTCTTCGGTCTCATCGTGATCAGCCCTTCGTCGATGAGCTTTGAGTGCGATCTCCCTGGTCTTCGGAGCAGGCTCTTCGAAGTCCTTGAGGTCAAGCTCGTGAGTCATGAGCTTACCCATCAAGGTCTCCATTGACATTGATGTGAGATCATTTCCTTCTATGATGGCCGTCACCTTAGGGTTCCAAATCTTTGGCAACCCTCTGAGTAACTTACGAATCTTCTCGTGGTTTGAGTACTGCTTACCAAGCGAGGATAGAGGATTGATGATGTCGAGGAATCTTGTAAACATTTGAGTGATCATCTCATTTGGCTTCATCTTGAAGGCTTCGTATTCTTGAGTGAGACGGCTTATTTTAGATTCCTTGACTTGTGTGGTTCCCTCATGCGTCACTTCTAGAAGTCTCCATACTTCATGAGCAGTGGTGCATGTGGAGACCCTGTTAAATTCATTCCTGTCTATAGCACAGAATAAAGCATTAATAGCCCTAGCATCTAGACTTGCCTGTTTTTTCTCCTCGACAAAATATTTATCGTGTGATTTCTCAATGAGGTCACCATCGACAACTATCCTGACGGGCTTTTTGTAACCGTCAGTGACGACAGTCCACAGGTCAAAGTCTAGAGACTTAAGATAGAAGCTCATCCTTGTTTTCCAATATGTATAGTTAGTTCCATCAACTAGGGGAGGCCTATGAGTGGACTGACCTTCACCCTGATTGGAAATCAAGGATTGTGTGGTTGCCATGGATCAGCTCTTAGGATGTTAGTCCTTATAAAGAGAACAGAGCTCTGATACCAATTGAAGAACAGTTTGGCAACTCTAGAGGGGGGTGAATAGAGTATATATAGAAAAATGACCAATTAAAATAACTCTTTCACCAATAATAAATAATCAGAGTAAAGTGCAGAAAATAAAAGGAGATCAAAAGAGCATACGCAAACACAGCGATTTTAACCTGGTTTCCCTCGTGGAGGACTAGTCCAGGCCTGAGAACTCTAGCTCAGGATTCAAATCCACTATTTGTGAAATAGTAGTTTACAACCGTGCCTTTACTTCAGAAGAGCACGTCAACTTCTAACAGAGGATCGCAGTGGCGATTTGTTTGAAATTGTCCAAGCGACTTCTTCGACTCTTGCACAAGAATCCTAACAAAGAGATGCTGAGCACTCGAGACTTAGGAGGCTTGTGGCTAGTAGATGGAAAGGGTATGGCTTATTTCAGCTACAAGAAAGAAGAGAAGAGAAGATTGGATGGATTGGAATGAGAGAATTCATGCCCTATTTATAGTGTTTTTATAGGCAGAATTCGGCCAGAATTCGGGTAGGAAAATTCAAATATTTGGCCGTTGGACAACTAGCAACCAGCTAACCCTAAAATTAGGGTTCCTGATTTCTAGGGGACAGAGTTCGGCCCGAACTCTGTGTGGAGGCAGAGTTCGGCCCGAACTCTGTCTCCAGAGCACAGAGTGGTTCAAAGGGGACCATTTGGGAATTTCGGGTTTGGTGGAGCTTTGGGATTTTTGGGTAGGCTATAGTCTAAGTTTCAAGAGCTCAGCATGACTCAGATTACATTAGTCTAGACTCAAAGAAAGTGTAAAATACAGACTCAAATCAACTGAGACACGGAAGCTGAGCTGTCTTCTGTCTTGAGCTTAATGCAGACGTCGTGTGTCGTATTGAATTATTACAGATATTATTTAGTCAATATTGTCAATATTTGGTTGACTGTGACTTTGTGTCAACAGTAGGCGCTATGGTCGGAGGAGGAGTCATTGTCAGAGGCGCTGAGGTCAATGCTGGAGCCGGTGCAGTGGCAGTAGGAATCAGACCTGGTGTGTTTAGAACTCCGATCACCTGGGTCATCTGACCCTGTAGGCCCACCAAAATCTGTATAATCTGTCGTAAAGTGTAGGTTCCGACAGTATCATTAGTCTGTGTATCTATAAGTGGAGGTGGAGGTAGAGGTGGAGATAGAGGAGCTCTGAAATAAACGGATGGCTGGGATGCCAACGATCTGGTACCGTACACGCTGCCCCTTTTCTCTCTACCGACGGCTTGTATCCACAAGTCGTTCCTCACAGCCATCGTCGGTAGCTGACTAGTCCCAGCTCCCTCTTCCAGTACCTTCCTCAACGATTCGACTCTCTAGAGTCTCATACATCTTCTATATTTATATAGGTGAATAGATTTAGAATTAATATTCATATTTTAGTTACTATTAAGTATTGTTATGGTTAGGTTCTCATACGTCTCTTAAAATTTTCTTTTATTTATAATGCTACATAGGGTTATGATTTAGAGTTAATATTCATATTAGAGTTAGGAGTAACTATTTAGGTAAACTAAATATAGTTAAGTACATAAAGACAAAGAAGAAATGTAATTAGATATAGGACTCGAAAAACTTACATAGTCTTTGGTCGCCCGATCATATACGAGCTTCCCATCATTCTTTCGATTATGGGTACGCTTGAAAACTTTAGGAAAGTCGATAACGTTTGGGTCTCCGTCTGTCCTGGCGACCTCCTCGTACTGTAACAATTAAACATCAATTTATAAATAAATATTAAACTTAAATAATTGAAGAAATAACAAATAAGAATACTCACCAGCCATCAATAGTGCTATGAAATTAGGATGGATCCACCCGTATGGTGACCACCCTTAGCACGGGCAGCCTTTGCCTTCTCACACTTGGCCTTATAGGCCAGAGTGTCCATCATCTTCTTTATCGCCTCTTAGAATTTCTTCTTCAACCACTCATTGCGAAGAGCACTATTTAGTGTAGCCAACACCTTCTGGTCGTTGACCATATCCCTCAACCACTTGCTGGCGACGGACTTGTAGCATTTCCGGATCGTCTGATCTCTGTGCGCCGGCCACCAGTACAACTTCTACAAATAAGAACAACTAAAAACAAATTAAAAAATATTTCAGAAATATTGTAAACAAAGACGGTATTGTTTGGATATACCCGAAGCATTTCGAGCCAAATAAATCGTCTATCAAGTGGGATATCCCCAAAGTTTAGATAGGGAACATGGAATTGGCAACACATTAAGTCGTCCAAATCTCTACCAGCCTGGAGCGGAAAGAACCTGAAATTGACAAAACAATGTACCATTAGAAAATAAAGAGAGTTTGAATAATGTGTATAATAACAATTATATATACTTACGTCGCTCCATCGGCCCACAGCTTTGGAAGAGTGATGTTGGTAGGCCACTTTGGTAGAGTAGGAGGATATACAAATCCGGGTCGACGTATGTACACTCCACGGTCCACCAAATTGCCAGGAGTAGATGAACGAGTGAACGACGGAGATAAGGCATCCTCCTCATCAACCAAATCATCCTTGCTAACTCCTTTGCGATCTGCAGCTGGAGTACTAGGAGGAGCAGAAGGGCGGGACCCAGATCCTCGACATCGTATACGACCTCGACCCACCATATGCAAATTTGAAAGAAATAAAAATGGTGTGATGATACAAATAATAAATACAAATCTATTAGAAATTAAAAAAATGGTGTGTTGATACAAATAATCAATGCTAATTTAATATAAATAAAAAATGGTATGATGATACTCATAAGTAGGTAATATGTACTAATCTTCTTCATCTTCTTCGTATTCCGAATCTTTTTCACCTCCATCTTCTTCATTTTCACTATCACTTCCACTTTCACCTTCATCTTCAAATTTTTCTTCCTCATCCGATATGTCCATTTCAGACTCCTCCTCTATATGAGGTAAGTCCTCTATGTCATGCTCTTCGTCAAATATATCATCCTCTACAGTAACGTCAACCTCCATATCGTCAACGCCGGCTAAACTCATATATGTTGGTTGAGGCATGACTACCTCATCCTCCTGGTATGCTTGATCTCTAATATTATATATATTTCTTGCTTTAGTTTTGCATTTAGCCCACCAATCATGAGTAGTGCGTTGTCGACTAGGATAACTCATATAGTACACTTGGACCATTTTACTAGCCAACACAAATGGTTCAAAACCTATATATATTTTTCCATATTTTATATCAATACACTACCAAAATAGAGTCATTTAGCGACAGATCCTTAGCGACGGAAAATTTTCGTCGACGTTAGCGACGGATTTGCGACAAATAGCCGACGGAGTACCGACGACATGCCGATACATTTTTATTTTATTTTAAGGGAGAGAAAAGGTCGCTCATCCGTCGCTAGGTCGTCGGAGACATAGCGACGGATACAAAGCCGTCGCTATGCAGTCGATTATTAGGCGAAAATTGTTGGGAGAAGTGGCGGGACAATTCTTCGACTACGTAGCGATGGATAGTCCGTCGACAAGTATCAAATAGAGCGACGGATTAGCGACGGATAAAATCTGACGCAAGTTCGTCGCTAAATAAAGAGCCCAGACTTAAATTGAAACGACGGGGGGAACTTTTTATTTTTCCCAAATTTTATTCGCTTTCCTCTCTCTCTCTCCGGCGGTCGGTGACCTATCTCTCCTCTCTCTCTCCCGCGGCGGTGATCGACGACCTCTCCTCTCTCTCTTCCAAAGGTAATCTCTCTGTCTCTCTCTCTCTGTGGTCGTGGGTGTCGTGGGTTGCCGGGGGCGTCGCGGGGCAGCATGTGTGGGGGGCAAAGCGGGACTGCGCGGGGCTGTGGCGTCGGTGGCAAGTACGGGGCAGCGCGGGGCTGCGGCAGGGTGCAGCGCGCTCCGGGGCAGCGGGGGCGGCGGGGGTGGCGCGCGCGGGGCATTGCGGGGCTGGAGGGGGGCGGCGGGTGGTGGGAGGGGCGACGGGGGTTACGGTTTACATATTTTTAATATAATGTATATTTGAGTGTTGTTTATAATATGTATATAAATGCATATGCATTTGTATTATTATTATTATTAGTAGTAGTAGTATTATCGTTATTAATAGTATTATTGATTTAGAAATTATATAAAAATATTAGGGTTAGGGTTTACTGGGAGCGGTGGAGAAGAAGCGTAGGGAAACAAATAATTATCGGTATCGGAATCGGTAAATGTTAGTTAGTTAATTTTAGCTATATATATATATATATATATATATATATATATATATATATATATATATATATATATATATATATATATATATATATATCAAGGTTCAAAGTATCGGTATCGAAATCGGTATCAGACTTTTCCTATGAGTATTGGTATCGGCGATATCGGTAGTATCGGCAGTTTCGGATCGGAGTATCGGATTTTTTGGTATTGGGAAAGAAATAATTATTGGTAGTATCAGATTCTTTTACATTCTTTTACAACCTTATTATGCTTTCAACCTAGGTTCACAATATCGGTATCGGAATCGGTATCGGACTATTCCTATGCTGTTTAATTTTCTTTGCCTAATTGACCGAAACGAAGACCCCTAATGTCGGCATCGGTCAATATTTGGTATCGGTCGGTATCGGATCGGAACATGCCAAACCGTATCGGTATCGGCGGTATCGGATCGGTATCGGCCGATACTTTAAACCATGAATTATATATATATATATATATATATATATATATATATATATTTACTGACTTGTCAAGTTGAACCGTGTATAACATGATTGACGCTTCATTTGGACTTAGTGGTATCGGCAATGAACTATCGATATCGGTATCGAACTATCGGTATCGGTATCGAACCATGCTAATCTGATACAGCCGATATATCGTCGCTGTGGTAGATACCTATCGGATATGGTCGATACCGAATCGATAAGGCTGGTACGAATCCTAGCTATACGGCCGATACATATCGGATAGGACGATACCAATTCTCTAAGGTCAATACCAATTTGATACGACCTATATCAAACTTATAGACCGATACTAGTCTGATGCGATCGATACTAAGTACATCCGGCCTATATACCAGCAGATCCACCAGTTACATGATTATATACTAATTTTGTTTAGTTTGTCTTACTATATAGATTTTTACATCCAATCTGTGATGGATCATTATTTCGTTGATCGTACATAGATGTACAAATGACAACACGAGAGCATAATAGGTGTGAATGACGAATTTCAGGCAGGCGTGGAAGTGTTTCTTAAGTATGCCATGAGCAAAGCTCAGTATATGGACGGTAATAAAATTAAGTGTCCATGTCGGAATTGTTGCGATAAAAGTTACGAAGAAGTGGTGAGTGTAAGAGATCATTTGACCCGAAAGGGTTTCGTACGTGATTACGGCCTATGGTCATCGCAAGGTGAACTATGTGCGGAAAGACAGGTTGCGAATGCGTCTTGTCCCAAATATTGAGGCAGAAGAAGAAGAAGAAGAAGAAGAAGAAGAAGAAGAAGAAAAAAGAGAGGAAGAAGAAGACGAATTTGATGGGGATGATGATACAGATGAAATCGACGATAAGGATGAGGAGGAGGATGATGATGAAGACGAGGCTGAGGATGAGAACGAAGACGATGATTAGGTTAAATATTGTTGTATATTAAAAACACTTCCAATTATGTGAATTAAGTTTGACCTCATAAAAGCAATTACGTGAATTTATGTTTTTTTCGTTCGATTATTTACTTATTACAGATGGCACTCCTAGTCTTTTTCGTCGTGGCGGCACTCGTCTCCCTACTGGTGGTATGTATATTTTAGTTTAGAATTTTATATTCATTTATACTTTTATATTGTTAATTATGTTTATGTATTCTATTTACAGGTCATGATGGATGGCCATGGTCGTGGTTCTGGTGGTGGTCGTGGTGCTGGTGCTGGCGATGGTGGTGGTCGTGGTCATAGTGGTGCTGGTGATCATGGTCGCATTCAATCTTCCCGGGATATGACCCCATCCAGCAAGCCCGACCCGGAGAGTACCCCGGACACAGATGCATCCCGTCGTCGATCGACTACTTCATCGAGGCATGAGTCTGGATTTGCTAGCGGATCTGTTCCGCTATCGGACCCACCAGCGGATCCACCAGTAGATCCCCCAGTTACTGCACAGTGGGCCCCAGAGTACCCCCATACTCGGTTCTATTCGGTTACTGGGGAGTACATGCACGGACCCGCGGATCCTCCGACGGCACTAGAGAGGCCGAGAGGCGAGTTCCGACGAGAGCTATGGCCCACGGGGACCTCGTAAGTAAATTTAAGATAATTTATTAAATTTTTTCATTTATTCAAGTTAATAATCCAGTCGTTTCTTCTTTGTAGATTTTTTTTGTTTAATGTTGTCAGGGCTCTTGGAGAAATTATCAGGGCTAAATTCCATGGTCCTTACCTCAACTTTTCGTTGGTGCCCCCAAACTTGAAGTACGTCTGGCTCGACGAGTTATGGGTATATATCTATATCTTCTAGTCAATTATTAGTTACTCTTTAATCAACCATTTTTTAAATTATGTGATAATTGAATTTGTATGTTAGACGGCGTAGTGGTGGCCCCTCCATTACGAGGATGCGATCCGCAGGACCTATAAAAGTGATGCCTCGAAGAAGATACGGGATATGATTCATGACCTAAAAATGGGGCAAACGAGGCCGAATTGGATCCGGCAGGACTATTATAAGGACCTCTTAAATATGATGAATACTCCTGCATAGAAGGAGAAATCGGAGAAGGCGAAGGCGAACCGATGGGCCGTGGGGCTTCATACGTGGGGATCCAGGCCCCACGCAACGACGCTTGCAGATCTGGTGAGATACCGTAAATTCATTTCTCTATCGAATTAGGTATTATTAATATACGGAGTTAATTAAGTTCTATGAAAATTTCATATGCAGACCTAACGGGCGGTGAAGGAGGGAAGTGCGCCAGAATCGGTCACCATGCACGACGTCTTCCAACATATGCACAAGAGACGGAAGGACGGGAGCTTCGTCGATGAGAAAGCCAAGGAGACTGATGTAAGTACTTATGTTTATGAGATTTACGTTATAATTAAAAGTATTCGGACTATAACTTAGGTAAACTTAGGATTCACACTTAACTTAGTGAAACATAGGATTTAGATTACAACTTAGGTAAATCTTATAATAAAAACACATTCATGTGATAGGCTGCGTATCGTGAGGCCCTTAGTCGGGCTCAGTTAACTGAGACCGAGGATATCGGTGAAACGACGCTCGCCCGGACGCCCTCTTCTTTGGCCGCTCTCAAGGACTTGTTCGTAGATACCGTCGGCGGCTTTAAGAAAGGGCACCTGTACGGAGTCGGTTCCCTAGGGCCGTTGTACATGGCGACTCAGAGATTTCCACCGACACCGACTCCTCCCGCGGCCCCGGCAGACGATAATGTTAGGTCGCAGCTTACGCAGCTACACGAGGCGGTGTCGTCTTTATGGGAGCAAATGGCCACGTACTTTCCGCCTCCGTCTGCTGCTGTCGGTCCGTCTGCTGCTAGTGTCGGTTCGTCTTCTACTGGTGCCGATCCATCGACTGTTGCTCCCGGTCCTTCTTCTGTCGGTCATCTTTCTTTCAACCCTGCTGCTTCTCTGGTACCGCCTTCGACTGTGACGGCACTCCTTGATCTCATGTCGCCAGAGCAGCTACGTCGACTTCCGAGCAGTGTCTACGACGACTTGCCGCCGTACCTAGTAGAGCAGTATATTCGTCGATCGCAGCAGGGATTACCACCACCGGGCAATCGAACTCCTCCTCCTCCTTAAAGTATTGTAATTACGAAAATTTCGAATATTTGTGGGAATTTGAGAATATTTGTGGGATTTTCGGATTATAACGACGGATATTAGTTTATGATTTTAGAATATTTGTGATAATTTTATATTTGTGTGCACTATATATTTGGTCTATGTGATTGTTGGATAATTGGTGTGCATTATGTATTTGGTCTATGTGATTGTTGGATAATTGGTGTGCGTTATATGTTGGTTTGGTTTATGCATATTTGTGTGAACAGGGAAAGCTCTGCATTTTTTTTCAAAAAAATCTCAGTTAGCGACGGTCTAGTGACCACTTAGCGACGGATGTTTCCTGTTTCCGACTACCTTTCGACGTAATATCCGTCGCTACCTGAAGATTTGAAACTGTTTCCAGTTAGCGACGCTTGGTCGACGGATTAGCGTCGGAACATCCGTCGCCAAGGTTCTGGAGATACATAGTTCGACGAAATAGCGACGGAACATCCGTCGCCAAGGTTCTAGAATACATGACATTTCTAGAACAATGGCGATGGATTATCCGTCACTAGTCCGTCGCTTCGTCGACGGATGAGCGATAGAGTAGCGATGAGGTATCCGTCGCCATGGTTCTGGAAATGCCAAGCATTTCCAGAACGTGGTCGACGGATTATCCGTCAGTATTCCGTCGCTAATCCGTCCTTTCTTAGCGACGGCATTCGATGGAATAGCGACGGAACGATACACTCTGATACGCTGTTACAACGGTTTATCGACGGATTATCCGTCGCTAGCTTCTACACAGTTCAGTATTTAATACTTGAAATTGACGAAAGATCGTCGGAAAGCCATCGCTAATGCATCGTATTGTGACGACGAAAAGCCGTCGCTATTCCGTCGCTTGACGACTACTTAGCGACGGATCATTATTAGCGACGAGCTGATTACCGACGGATTATTTTGACCAAGATTCGTCAGTGATCGGTCGCTAATACAAATTGCCGACGGACGGGCGACGGATCTGGCCGTCGCTAAATCGACATATTTTGGTAGTGATAAATCCAGACTGTTTGTCAATTCTCCATCCTTGCTTGGGTGTTGTGTCGAATCAATCATATTTAAACATCACAATTTTATTATCAAAAAAGTAATCTAGCTCTACAATATATCTTAGAGCACCGTAATTGTCAAATTCTGGATCGACATTGTAGACTGAACCCCTTACACAAACTCTGAAATTCTTTGTGTAATTAGCCTCATCATCTACAAATGAGTGATTGACAGGCTTATCAGTGGTTCTAAATTTGAAGCCATTGATGGTATATCCACCCTAACATTTTGCCCTCTTGCTTCGTCCGATATCTAGTGCTCATAGTCTTTCATCGGTCAATTGTGTGCCGGGATAAATATCCTAAAACATCACGTATCATAACGTCATTAGGACAAAGCTCTTTCGTCGGTCAATTGAATTTAGAATAGTTAAATGGTTTTAATCCTTACATAATTATGGAACCATGACGGAAATTTTCTGTCAACCTCTCTAGCAAGATCATCATCAATGCTAGGTCTCTTTATTTTTATCTCAGCTCTAAAAATACTATGATAATAACGAGAAAAGTTAGAGAACTTTTTACAAGTATATCATAAAATTGGAGTATGTCACAAAATTATGTCACTTACTTCTCTATATCTTCCATCTCCTCTATACCACTATTTAGGCAGATATAACGATGAGCGGCATCAAACTCATCGTCCTTCAACCACCGTAACTTAGAAGCACTTGTAGGCTTGCCACCAACATTGAAGATAGTGTGAATTCTACTATTCGGTGCATCGACCTCACCATCATCATTTCTTGGTGCTCTATTCCATTTTGTTCTGACATGAGTATCAAAGTAGATTGAGCAGAAGTTTGAGACCTCCTATAATATATGTTTCGCATATCGAAGCTTCTATATTAGCCTTATTGCCTACCTTCTTCTTCAGGTGATATAGATATCTATAAATAATATATTCAATATTAGAAGTACTGTTTGAATAAATTAATTATTAGTAATAGATAATTAATTATTTTATACCTCTCAAATGGATACATCCATCGATAATGGATGGGAGCACCGATACATGCTTCGTATGCAAGATGAATCGGCAAATGATCCATACTATCAAAAAAGTCAAGGGAAAACACCTTTTCTAGCTTGCATAATGTCAATGTAATCTTCTCCTCAAGTTCAAACATATGTTGCACCGTCAACTTACTTGAACACAAATCTCTAAAGAATATAGATAACTCGGCTAACGGACAACATACTTGAGAAGGCAACATCTCTCTCAGAGCGATAGGAAGTAAATGCTCCATGAACATGTGACAATCATGACTCTTCATCTCTACATCTTGCGTTCATTGGGATCGACACATCTTGATAGATTTGACACATAACCGTCAGGGAATCTCAACTTTGTAATCGAATTGCATATTATCAATTTATCATTCCTACTTATGTTTGCCATAAATTATAAAAGAACAGAACAATTATATTGGAGGACTGGACTTTTACTTCACAATACAAACTCACTCGTATAAAGAAAGCCTAGGGACGAAAACCTAGGTACAGCAGTCTAAGTACGATTGTTTATTTTAGATTCTGGGGGGTGACGATAGAGGCTCGGGAAAGCGACGGCAGCTCTGCCTTACTCCTTGGACGACCGGACGCAGCCATAGCTCTGGTAAAGAAATGCTCTTGGACGTGTGGGAAGACTCCCTAGATCTTTGGATGTCTCTGCAGTGCTCTCTCTCTTCCTCTGCTCTTGTCTCCTGAATTCTCCAGCCTCCTCAGGTCCTTTGCAAGGGAATGGCACCTTGCTATTTATAGATGTGGGGGTGTAATCATTAGGGTTTGCTAATGATTGCCTTCTTGAGAAGTCTGCGGTTAAGGATCAATTAATCTGGGCCATTAATTCTGATTGTAGCAAATCTTGGTAATTAATGTGGATTGCATCAAATCTCTATGGGCAATAAATATTGATTGCCACGAATATTCGTGATTTGTGATAGCCTGCCACGTGTCCAATTTGCTTGATTTGATTTGATCTGGGCAATTATAATGATTGAAACAAATCTAATTTTGTTAGGATTTGTTAGCACCCATAGTTTCAGGGAAGATAAGACTGCCACGTGTCTCAATTGTCGCGAAGAGTGCCACGTGTCTCAAATGGACCGTCCTGGCAGAGCCGCATATGGGTGGTCCTCTCAGCCGCATGAAACATACAGCCGCATGAGGATAAGCAGCCGCATGCAAATGGGCAGCCACATACGGATGGACAGTCGCATGGGGATAGGCAGCCGCATGCAAATGGACAGCTGCAAGGGGATAGGCCGCCGCATAAAGTGGGCGGCCGCATGAAGTGAGCTGCCGCATGGAGTGGCCTCGGGACTTGTTGGATTTTGCCAGCTGTAAGGGGATTTTCTCCTCTTTCCTATGAACACGCCATCATGTCAGTCATTATTGCATCTTTATGTCAGAGTTGTCATAGCCGTCATTTGTCAAAGCAGTCGTTAGGGTATTAAATGCAGCCGAATGTCGAGAAGAACTGTTGAAGGCCATGTGGCTTCTTCCTGGGCCGTATGGAACTATCCGAGCCGCATGGGCCCTTGAGCAATGTGGACTCTAGAGCCGCATGGACTTCTGAGTCGCAGGGGATTCTGAGCCGCATGGGGATCTCTCTGTCGGAGCCGCATAGGCCTTTATTTATTCTTTTCCATGCTTCTACAAGACCCCCTTCAAAGTTTTCAATTTGAAAAGTTGAAATACTTTGAATAAGAAGCATAGCCATGTAAAAACTCTTCGGGCCGCATAGAATGTTCTGGCCGCATGGATGTCTCAGCCGTATGGCCTCCTCAGCCGTATGGCCATCTGAGCCACATAGGCTGTCTGGCCGCTTAGGCTCCTTGCCACGTCTTCATGTCGCGTGTGTAAATCTTTGCATTGATTGCCTTTGATTTGCTATCAGATTTAAAGCCACTTTTTGGGGCAGGATCCCAAGAGTTTAGCCTTGAATAGTCGGATCGCCTTGATAACCGAAGAGTCGGTTCATTGCACACAGATCGATGCATCAGTCTATGGGCTTCGTCTATAAATAGCAGCATGTTTTTGGAAAGAAGACTTCTTTACTTTCTGCTCTTGCCCTAGCTTTCTTGTCTTTATCTTCCTTTTCTGATCATCTGCAATGGCTCCCAAGTCCTCCAAGGTTGCGGCGAAGGCTGCAGCGAAGGGTAAGGGCACGGCCTCGACGTCGGCTGCGGCACCCGAAGCTCACTCCGACGTTCATCCTGCTGTCAAGGGTAAGGATTTGGGAAAGTCATATACTTCGAAACCCTAACAACGGCTCTGTTGCATGCTTTACGCACAAGCCTTTAATACAGACTGTTCGAATTGTATGGGTCACATACATGTCCCATAACCGAGCCGCATGGGGATACCCTATGTCCGAGCCGCATGGGAGTTGTCTTAGTGGGCTACATGAACACTTCGTAGACTGAACCGCAGATTGACCTGTCGATCACAGCCGCATAACGCCTTGACCATCTTTTGACTTTATTTCTTTTTATCTTTGATTCATGCAGCAACCCTGCCGAAGACTGAGATTATTGTGAAGGAAGATTTGCTGCCCCCTTTCAAACAAGAATCATCGCTTGTTAAGGAGGAGGTAACACCAGAAGCGGAGGAACAGAAAGGAGAGCTGGCGCTCATTGCTGTAAAGGAGGAGCCCCGGTCTGATGGCGGTAGTACTGGGAGTTCTGATCTTCCTATTTTGGACGAGGATCTTGCTCAAGTACATCCTTCATATGCAAAATGGTTGAGGGATTGGTATATGCGTCCCCGCAACTAGGATTCGTGGGCTCTCATAAATGTCCGTCTTTGTCTTGATACTTCTGTCTGTCTTTAGCTGCGGTTTTGTGTTTTGCTTCTTTTGGACATCAATGTAATCTTTTTTCTTCTTGTCTGAATGAAATAATAGAGAACTTTTCTGTCTTGCTCATGAGATGTAATCGTGTGAATGTGACTGATTTTGAACAAAACACATTTGCTCTGTTCTTTGCTTTGTAGTAGTTGCCCCAATGGAAGACTTTTTGTAGACCTATTATCCTTGGCATACCCTGATTCTGGATACGGATAATAAGTTGGGAGAGGGCCAATCATATTTACTTAGAGGTAATGAGGACGTGGTAAATATGAGGGTTTCTTCGATGGAGCCTTCCCACTCAGAGGTAATGAGGACATGGCAGGAGTGGGCTCCATGAAGGGGTACATAGAACGACTCAGAGGTAATGAAGACATGGAAGTTCTATGTAGAGGGGTAGTTTGTTTTTGGCTGAAGTGGGACGACTCAGAGGTAACATCGACGTGGTCGTCTTGGGAATTTTGTAGATATGTTACCCTTTTTGTGCACTGAGAGTGCGGGTAGTGGATCATGAGGGAGGAGGCCCTTTTAGGAGGAAAGTTCAGATGTATGATCATACATGACTTACTACCTAAAAGAGTGGCCGGAATATAAGTTCAGAGGCACCTGCGGGTACATAACTCGATAATCTGGGATATATGGGAGAAAAATGTGAGTTCAGCGGTATTGGAGGGTACATAACTCACTAATCTGGGATTTTGTGAATGTGAGTTCAGCGGTACCGGCAGGTACATGAGTCAAAAATCTGGGGTTTGGAGAATGTGAGTTCAGCGGTACCGACGGGTACATGACTCAAAAATCTGGGGTTTGGAGAATGTGAGTTCAGCGGTACCGGCGGGTACATGACTCAAAAATCTGGGATTTGGAGAATGTGAGTTCAGCGGTACCGGAGGGTACATAACTCAACACTCTGGGATATTTGGAGAATGTCGTTTAGACATAATATTTCTTCAGGAACTTGCCGTTGACAGGCAACATGAGCAAGTCTCCGTTTTGTTTCGCGAGGCGGTAAGCACCGTTGGAGAATGGAGCCTCAATGATAAATGGCCCTTCCCACTTTGGCTGGAATTTGTCGACGGTTTTGTGAGTCATAACCATCGGCCTCCGAACTGCCAGAACGAGATCGCCCACTTGAAATGTTCTGATTTTAACCTTCTTCTTGAAGGCTCCGGAGATGCGTGCTTGGTATAGCTCGATTCGTTGCTGAGCCAAGAGGCACTTTTTATCTAAGGCCTCCAACTCTTGTAGCCGGCGATGGTAGTTATCGTCCGTCGTCAATTGGTAAGTGAGAGCGACACGGAGCGAGGGTATTTGGGGTCTCCAATAGGAGAATTGCCTCATTCCCGTATACCAGGAAGAATGGTGTGTTCCCAATGGCCGTTCGGACTGTAGTACGGTACGCCCATAAGCATTCACCAAGCTTCTCAATCCAGTCGCGTTTGTTGGACAATACGAACTTTTTGAGCAACTTGATGATGGTTTTGTTGAATGCTTCTGCCAACCCATTCGCCACTGGGTTGTATGGTGTTGAAGCAATATTCTGGATACGGTGCTTGTCGCAAAACCGATAGAAGGCGTGGCTTGCGAACTGCGGACCATTATCGTGGATGATCCTTCGGGGCAGTCCAAAGCGATAGATGACATGATGCTTGAGGAAGCTGATCACGTTTGAAGTCTTCACTTCTGCAAGTGGAACAGCTTCCGCCCATTTGGAGAAGTAATCCGTGATTGCGAGTATGAAGCGATGTCCTAGGAAAGAAGGTGGAGTGATCGGACCGATGATATCCATTCCCCATGCTTCGAATGGCCAGGACGCCAATGTCGGATGTAAAAATTCGGATAGCTGGTGGATGAAGTCCGCGTGGACTTGGCAGGCTTTACACTTTCTTGCATAGTCTATCGCATCTGCTACCATCGTGGGCCAGTAACAGCCCATTCGGCGAAGACGGTCTTGCAATTTTGGGCTAGGCTGATGGGCCCCGCAGACACCGTCATGAGCTTCGCGTACGGCTTCTTTGGCTTCTACGTTTGACAGACATCGAAGCAATAATCCATCGTAAGATCGGCATTACAGTATTTTCGTCTCTGTATCGTAGAAGAATCTGAGAGAACGCCTTCTGATAGAGGTGGCTTCCTTTAGGTCTTTCGGTAGAATGTCGTAGACTACAAAGTCAATAAATGGTTGTCTCCAGTCTGGTACTTCGTCGATCGTCTGAGCAGAATAACTCACCACGAATTGAACGTTGTTCTTGGGACAGATCAGTTCATGGCCTATCACGTCCACCAAATGATGAATATGGTTCGGCACTGCTAGGGAAGCGGCAAGGCCAGCTAAGGCATCGGCTTCGATATTTTGGAGTCTGGGGACGTATTCGATGAAGAACCCTTCAAATGACGAGATGATGTTGATCGCTATTTGGTGATAGGGGATCATGTCTTCATGGCGGACTTCGTACGAACTTCGGATCTGATTGACGATTAACTGTGAATCGACGTACGCTTCAAGATATTCTACCCCCAGCTTCCTTGCAAGTTGGAGGCCAATGACTAAAGTGTTGTACTCGGCCAAATTATTATAGCAAGGTTCCGTAAGGGAGTAAGCGCGATTGATCACCAGTACGGAAGGAGAAATCAACACTACCCCGACTCTGACGATGATGTTGTCCTTGGGTCCGGTCCTTGAAGCACCGTCGAAGAACATTCGCCATATATCATCGTGAGAGGCCGCATGCGAGTCGGTGACCTCATCTGGGATTTCTTCATATATTCTAGCCGACTTCGAGCCTGGGTGGGCTGCTAAAAAGTCTGCCAGAGCTTGACCTTTAACAGCCTTTTGCGGGACGAAGATCATATGGTAGGGGGACAGTAATATTGCCCATGTAGCGAGGCGAGAACTGAGTGCCCCTGGTTTAGTCATGAGGACCCTGAGGGGGTTGACTCGTAATATCACATGTATGGTTTGCCCCGTGACATAGTGTCGCATCTTTTGAATGGCGAACACTAGGGCGAGGCATTCCTTATCTACGGTAGTATATCGGTGCTCTGGCCCGATCATCATTCGGCTGAGGTAATAAATAGCTTGCTCATGGCCTGCATCATTATTTTGTGCTAGTAGAGCACCGAGGGAATGCTCTATTGATCGTACATAGAGCAGGAATAGTTTTCCAGCGACCGGGGCTACCAGGACTGGAGGGTTCGACAATTATTCTTTGATGCTGTCGAAGGCACGCTGGCATTCTTCATCCCATACGAATGAGACGCCCTTCTTCATGAGATGGGTGAATGGCTGACATCGCCCGGAGAGGTTGGAATTGAACCTCCTGATGTAAGCTAACCTCCCTTGGAGGCCTCGGAGTTCTCGGAGATTTCTCGGGGGACCTATCTCCACGATTGCCTTCATCTTCTCAGGGTCTACGTGGATACCCTGGGAGGTGATGATGAAACCCAAGAACTTCCCGCTGGATACACCCAAGAAGGATTTCGTGGGGTTCATTTTCAAATTGTGCGCTCGCATCAGGTCGAATACCGTCCTCAGGTCCTGCAGATGGTCTCCCTTATAGCGACTCTTGACGGCGATGTCATTAACATAGCACTCCACGGTCTTGCGCAAGTGGTCCCTGAAGATGATACTCATGGCTCTTTGATAGGTGGCGCCAGCGTTCTTTAAACCGAAAGGCATGACTATGTAGCAGAACATGTCAATTGGTGTTCGGAATGATGTATGCTTTTCGTCGTCGGGAGACATCTTAATTTGGTTGTACCCCGAGAAGCCATCCATGAACGACATACGTTCGAAGCCGCAGGTGTTGTCAATCATGATGTCTGTGATAGGGAGGGAGAACTCATCTTTGGGACACGCCTCGTTCAGATTGCGTAAGTCGATATAGATTCGAATCTTCTCATTCTTCTTGAGGACCGGTACTATATTGGCGACCCAGTCTGGATGTTTTTCCTCACGAATGAAGCCGCTGGCTATCAGTTTGTTGACTTCGGCTTCGATCGCATCCATGATGCCTGGACGGAAGCGTCGTTGCTGTTGTTTGACTGGCTTTACATCTGGCCGAATGTTGAGCTTGTGAAGAGCAACATCGGGGTTCAGTCCTGGCATGTCTTCATAGTTCCAGGCGAACATGTCGATATTTTCTTTGACGAGTTCTAGTAGCGATTCTCGCTCTTCATCTGTTAGGCTTTTACTAACGAAGATTGGTTTTGGAGAAGAGTCGCTGCCTAGATCCACTTGCATGACCTCATCTTCAGTAGGAGGCTCTCTTTATTCAAACCACTTCTCCCATTGTGCATCCAGCTGTTGGGCCCACGGCTCTAATTCGAGGAGCTCAGGAAAGTCTTCACCTTCTTCGTAAGCATCAACAAATACCGTATTAACATACAGGACTTGCCTGAATACAACACCAATGCTGATATCCGAATTAGAAGTTGGTGATCCGGTTGAGTGTGAATGCCAGTCGCATTCCTCATCTGAGCTTTCAGGGGTCGTTGTAGGCGTAACATAACCCAGTCCGCATCAGGTCTTGTTGTAGTAGTCATGTGGTTTGCCAGCCGGGACCGACGATTTTAAAGGTAATCGTCGACCAGTGTCGTACTTCAAACCTGGCGTAGTCTCCAGATCATACCCCTGTTTTTGTATGAGGTATTTGGACTGGGGGCTATATAGATAGAGAAGCAGTCTCCCGACGTCCGATTCGAGATCGACTTCTTCTATGGTGAAGGGCTGTGGATCATTCTTCCGACCGAAGATGATTGGATGGTCCCCTCCCTTGATTATGCGGTAAGCGTCTTCCATGGGAGTGAGTTGATTTACGGTGTAAACATTTGTCACCTGTGTATATAGGTGAGTGCCTATACCGTGTTCCATAGCATACATTGTACAAAGCTTATTAAGCTCGATGTAGTTCAAAGATAACCCTTTATTGATGAAGTAAGGTATCTTTTCTAACGGGATTACATCATCTGCAGATGGAACATCGGTGTGAACAGCCACATACTTGGCCAGTTCTGGTTCTTCTTCGGCCACCCCTATATAAATGAAGACTGAGAGGATGACTTGGGCAACTTGATCATCAGGGGTTCCACTGGTAGAGCAGAACGTGGAGTCGTTGGCAAACTAGCAACCTCCAGTTTGGTACTCGATGCTGGGCTGGGAGTGGTTGGCTCGCTAGAAGCCCCAGACATTGCATTGGGCTGACGATTCTTTTTGGAAAGACGTATCGTCATTGGCTTGTCGGAGGGATTGAGCCTCTCCGTTTGTGGCTGGCCGACTCTAGGCAGTCTGATTGTTAGTGGCTTCGTCGTAGGTCTTGGCGCTTGGCCAGACCTTGGCAGTCGAATTATCATTTGCCCCTCTTGTGCCGAGAGACTGATCGCATCCTTACGCAGAGCGGCCGTAAGGGGTACGGTCTTGCCAGGTTTGCGAGCTTGGAGGTGGATCGTTAGAGGTTCTTCTGATCCTGTGGCCGTCTCAGTTTGAGCTTACATATCTCCTTCACCAAGGTGCCTCTTCGACTTTTTGTATAAGCAGGAGTCTGAGTAGTAGGATTCGACCCCTTTGAAGGGATCGATGTCGGCAAATTCTGTCCTCACGAAGCCGTGTTTGTCGACATACTTGAAGCACTGGTGCAGCGTGGATGGCACGATCATGTAATCATGTATCCAAGGGCGCCCCAGGAGGATATTGTAGGAAGTGTCCATATCTATGACGTAACAGGTCACTTCTGACTGAAGATCGCCGATTTGGCACTTCAAGCGAATCTTCCCAATCGGGTAGCTCTGGCCCGAATTGAAACTGCTTATAGCGGTGCTTGTTGGCGTCTAGCGATGCATAGGAATGCGGAGATGATGTAACAGACCCTTCGGGATGATGCTTATGGAAGAGCCAGGATCAATGTGCATCCGATCCACCTTTACGTCGCCGATGTATCCAGTGTAATATAACGGACGATCGTGCAGGTTGGTTTTGATGAGCATGTCCTGTGATGTGAAGACAATATTGGGCATCGCTCCTGTGCAAGCACTGTCTTGGAGATCTGCAGGCGGGCTCTCTCTCGTGAGGTTGACCTGAGCTAGATATGCGTCGGCGTTCTGGAGTGCATCGCTCAAGGCCGCGCGAACATCCTTGGAGAGTCTCAAGAGCTCGTATAATGACAATTTGGCCGGTGTGTTGGCCAATTGTGCCAAGATGTCGAAGTTGTAGGGCCTTTCCAGCCCATGAGATGCCTCTTTTCAGAGGGATTTGTCAAAACGAGTCTCCTTCGGCCTAGGCTTGTCGGTCGTCGGAGGTTGAGAAGGTTCTGGGATGTCAGCAGTAGCCGGCTGATGTTCTTCAGTCGAGTTATCTGGTGTAGTTTGGGATTGAGCACCAGACCGAGTAACGACAGCTGCGGCTTCCTCAACATCTGCCGAGATTGTGTGGCAGGATCTGACTTTTTCATTCTCTTTCTTGCCAATGGAGGATGGTGTGGACCGAGTCACTTCAGGTACCAAGTCTGGATAGACCCACATAACCTTCCCTCGGGATGTGGTAAGGGGTACTAGACCAGTAGCCTGATCTCGAGGAGGTGGAAGATTAGCAATCTCTATTATCGCCCGAGGGATGGGTATTTCGCCGTCTTGAGTCTCTGTCGGAGGGAAGCTGACAAACTGTACGGACACCATATTGGCTGCCACGGTTACCTCCTCGAAATCAATGGCCAGAGCCTTCGAATCGATGAGATGTTGGATGTATCGCTTCAGTTGGTAGCAGTCGTGTGTAGCATGGTGGACGTAGCGGTGGTAATGACAGTACTTCAGCCTCTCCATTTCTACCGGCCGAGGTTCCCGTCTTGGTGGAGGGAGCTGAATTCTATCTCCTTGTATGAGCATATCCAAGATGGGCTTGACATGGCTGTCTTCGAAGGAGTAGGTCATTTGCGGCCATTGCTTGTCTGCTGGTTTTGACTCAGGTTTCTGGGCTGTGTCGGCCACCATAGCCTGCTTGCCCTTGTTGTCCCGATTGATGGAGGAGTTACTACCATTTTTGTTGTTGGTATTAGGGCGCTTGCCCTTGTCCTCTCCCTCCGAGATATGCAATCCCAGTTGGCGAGCCTTCTTCAACCTGTCTTTGGCGCTAGTGGAACTGATGATGAACGTCTTCCAGTCCTTGAATTGGCTTTCACCCATCCAGAGGCTGATTGTTGGAAGCAGTCTCTTTTGGCAAATTTCAATCAAGGAGGAATCCGGATTACCCGACGGTAACTTCATTACGGTTTGGCAAAATCGCTCAATATAGTTCCTTGTCAGCTCTTTCTCCCCTTGAACGACGTCCATGATGGTGGACATTGTGACGTCCTGTTCTACTTCATAGAATCTCTCCAAGAACATGCGCTTGAAGCTGGCGAAGGAGTGGATGCAATTGTCTGGCTGGTTACGGTACCAGTCGAAGGCGACCCCTTCCAGTGCCCCGATGAATAATCGTGTAAGGATGGCATCGTCATGGAGCAGATGGTCGGTGGTGACCTCGAAGTAAGTGATGTACCGACTTGCGGAGGTCTTCCCATCATATGGATTAATATGGAATGGTTTATACTTTGGTGGGAAGGGAACATCTCTCCACGCAGCGGGATACGGTTGTCGTATCCTGAGGTCTTGGCAGTTTTCTCGGGCGTGGAACATGGCTCGGAGCACCTGGACCTCTCTTCTTCCGTCCCTGGCCTCATCCGCAGCGGTGGGAACTGACATCTCAGGAGGATTATTGCCCGGGTTTGGTGCCGCTGAGTTCGAGTTTGCATTGACCGCGGGACCCAAGTTTGTTTGGCCAGGCGTCCCTCCTTGCAGAGTAGGGAGGGCTGCTTTGATCTCGTCTAACGATTTGACTAAAGTGCGCAGTATGGCCTCCAGAGTGTTGATGCGTTGGCGATCACTGGGACTATCTTGTTCGTCGTTTGTCATGAATGCCGTCCTCACATGAGTAGAGGTGGAAGGGACGGTGGACGACGTGTCCTCCGAATCATATTCCTGTACCGAGAAGTCATCAGGGTATGTGGCAATGTTCTCCTCTGGTTCGGACTCAGAAGGAATGGCTTCGGAGCTTGCCTCATCTTGAGACTCGTGGACGTCCTCGGGGACGTCGGCACCTGCTGTATCTGATGGGAGAGTTGTTTCCCTCGGCTTGTCTCCTTGGAACATCGGGTTGTCGTGGATGTTCGGAGGAGCGCTACCCCCAGTTCCAGCAACCCCCAATGATGTGGATGATGAATCTCCCACTGTAGCAGATTTCGTCTTTGAACGGGTACCTTGGAAAACTCTGATGGTGGGCAACCGTTTAGATGACAGTTTCTTAGTCATAGTGGTTGAAATCTTCGGGATGGAAACGTTTATCTTCTTTCCTCTCCCATCGGCAGGAATTTTCTGTGTAGAGTTGCAAGAGACGACAGGAGGTGCCTCATCCCATGAGCTCGGCTGTCGTAATCTTTGGAAGACGAACTGCCGGTCCTCTCGTACCGTCGTATTGTTGCAACACCAGTTGACAATGACTTGGGTGCAGTGATGTCCGTGGGAGGACTCTTTGCACACCGAGGTCTTTTCTCTTTCCTTGTACTTGTGGAGGATAACCTCACGCAAGTCAGATGGGTCTGGAACGACCATGTTTGCTCCGTGGATTTTGGGAGACTTTTGGGAACCACTCTGTCCGTTTGCCGCCGGGGGCTGGACTCGAGTGGTTCTGTACAACTTCCTATCAGAGGCCCGCATAACAGTATGTGGAGCGCCCGGATGGTCAGAGGTCGGGACACCGGACTGAGCTCGCCAAGCTCGTGCTGCCCTAGACTTCTTCACTCTAGTATGTAAGGGTACATAGTAGAAAGAGTCTAATTGGTGCTGCAGAGAATCAGACATATTTTCTCGGAAGCATGAGAGATCAGGACCATAGGAGAGGCGATCGAAGACTGATCCTGAGCCGCGTGGAGCAGACAGCATGTGGCTGGAATCGACAGTCTTCATGCGATAGGCAATCATAGTCGCATGGGCTTTCTTCATGCAGCTGGAAGTCTCGGCTGCATAAGTCATCTCCATGCGGCTGGAAATCTTAGCCGCATGGGTATTCCGCATTCGGCTGGCAGTTTCGGCCGCGTGGACATCAAGCATTCGGCTGGCAATCCTGGCCACATGAGTGTTCAGCCTGCGGCTAGTGCCTTTGTTCGGCTTCTTCCTGGAGCACATAGAATCACTCTTTGCTCCTGCAAGTCCAGCATCGTAGTGCTTTCCTCTGCCGAACATGGGGATAGCAGAGTCCTCTATGGCTTGAAGTGGAGCCGCATGAGAGTTGCCTTCACCGTCTTGGGCAGCAGAGAGTACTCCGTCCAGAGCTTGGGGAGGAGCTAATGATTTTGGCCTCCACTCCCTGCGAGCTTTCTTCATGCGGGTTCGCTTCTGGACCGGGCCAGCGCTCCCGTCGGAGAGCATTTCTTCAAATGCCTATTGGTCGAAGCGGACGACCATCTTCTGTTGTGTGGAGCCAAGTTTGGCTGCATCCGATTGTGTCACCAACTTCTCAACCATAGAGAAGTTTGTCCCTAGCAGAGTCGCCATCGTGTTTGCTATGAATTATAAAAGAACAGAACAATTATATCGGAGGACTGGACTTTTACTTTACAATACAAACTCGCTCATACAAAGAAAGCCTAGGGACAAAAACCTAGGTACAGTAGTCTAAGTACGATTGTTTATTTTAGATTCTGGGGGGTGACGATAGAGGCTCGGGAAAGCGACGGCAGCTCTGCCTTACTCCTTGGACGATCGAACGCAGCCTTGGCTTTGGTAAAGAAATGCTCTTGGACATGTGGGGAGACTCCCTAGATCTTTGGATGTCTCTGCAGTGCTCTCTCTTTGTCCGCTCTTGTCTCCTGAATTCTCCAGCCTCCTCAGGTCCTTTGCAAGGGAATGGCACCTTGCTATTTATAGAGGTGGGGGTGTGATCATTAGGGTTTGCTAATGATTGCCTCCTTGAGAAGTCGACGGTTAAGGATCAATTAATCTGGGCCATTAATTCTGATTGTAGCAAATCTAGGTAATTAATGTGGATTGCATCAAATCTCTGTGGGCAATAAATGTTGATTGCCATGAATATTCATGATTTGTGATAGCCTGCCACGTGTCCAATTTGCTTGATTTGATTTGATCTGGACAATTATGATGATTGCAACAAATCTAATTTTGTTAGGATTTGTTAGCACCCATAGTTCCAGGGAAGATAAGACTGCCACGTGTCACAATTATCGTGAAGAGTGCCACGTGTCTCAAATAGACCGTCCTGGCAGAGCCTCATATGGGTGGTCCTCTCAGCCGCATGAAACATACAGCCACATGAGGATGGGCAGCCGCATACAGATTGGCAGCCGCATGGGGATAGGCAGCCATATTCAAATGGGCAGCCGCATGGGGATAGGCCGCCGCATGAAGTGGGCGGCCGCATGAAGTGAGCGGCCGCATGGAGTGGCCTCGGGACTTGTTAGATTTTGCCAGTTGTAAAGGGATTTTCTCCTCTTTCCTATGAACATGCCATCATGTCAGTCATTATTGCGTCTTTATGTCGGATCTGTCATAGCCGTCATTTGTCAAAGCAGCCGTCAGGGCATTAAATGCAGCAGAATGTCAAGAAGAACTGTTGAAGGCCATGTGGCTTCTTCCTGGGACGTATGGAACTATCTGAGCCGCATGGGCCCTTGAGCCGTATGGACTCTAGAGCCGCATGGACTTCTGAGTCGCAGAGGGATTCTGAGCCGCATGGGGATCTCTCTGTCGGAGCCGCATAGGCCTTTCTTTATTCTTTTCCATGCTTCTACAACTTAGTGGAAATGGTGCTGAGGGCTTGACCCAGTTACCATTGGATCTTCGTGTTAGATGCAACTCTGGATGCCTACAAATAATTTCCAAATACTTTCTTGCTTTGGGATTGTCTTTCATTTTTCCCTTGATATCCATCACCGTATTAAAGATGTTGTCGAATACATTTTTCTCAATCTGTATGACATCAAGATTGTGTCTTATGAGATTGTCCTTTCAATAAGGTAAGTCCCAAAATATACTTCACTTCGTCCAATTATGGCTATGTCTGAATCCTTCTAAGTGATGGCCTGATCTCGGATCTTCCATTACAGTCGACAAATCCTCTCCCTCTGCCCAAATAATATCTCCAGTCAATCTCAATGGGGGAAGAGTTAGTTCCTGTTTACCAGCTCTAAAGGCGTCCCTGTTTCTTCTCCATGGATGTGACGTAGGAAGGAACTGTCGATGGCAATAAAAAATAAGCTTTTCCTCCATTCTGAAGGCGAAATGCCTTACGCTTTTCCATACATATTGGACAAGACGTAATACCATGAGTACTCCACCCAAGATAACATTTCGTATGCTAGAAAATTATTGATGGTCCACATCAACATCGCTCTCATCTGAAAGTTTTGCCCTATCGATATATCTTACGTCTGAACGCTGAACTGCCACAATTGTTTTATTTTGTCCACCAATGGCTGCAGTAGATATCGATGTTCTTCTTTAGATTTTTTGACCGGGTATGATAAGTGTCAAGAACATATAAGGAGTCTTCATGCACATCCACAGTAGTAGATTGTAAGGGGTCGAAATCACCGGCCAACAAGAGTTCTGAGCCCCCGACTGTCCGAAAGGAGTGAATCCATCAGAACATAAAGCCAGCCAAACATTCCCAAGCTCCACAGCAAATCCAGGATGACATTGATCAAAATGCTTCCATACCTCTCCATCGGATGGATGAGATAATTCTTCTTCATCCATCTTCCATTCTTTGCTATGACATGTCATGTGTTCTGCAGTATTCAAGGACATATACATCTTTTGTAGCCTCTTTATGATCGACAAAAACTGTATGTATTTGTAGGGGTGCAACCTTGCTCATATAGTTGATTTTTCTTTGCCCCGAATGAGCTTGTACCAAATCCTCATGACAGAAAATGCATCTGTCTTTATTATTGTTCTCCTTGTAATACAATATGTAGCCGTTTCGGCAACAATCTATCTTTTTATAGCCTAATCCGAGTTTTCGTATCGTCATCTTCGACTTGTAAAAGTTTTCTGGCAAGTCCTTTGCTCCTTTTGGCAGCAACTCTCTAACAAACTGAATTATTCGATCATAGCATTCATACGGTAAGTTAAAATCAGACTTGAGATTCAACAGCCGCATCTCCACCGACAAGACAGAATAAGAATCACAACCCAGATATAACGGAGTATCGACATGATTAAACATATCATAGAACTCCTTTACAGCAGGATTCAGATCCTCCAGATCAAAACTTGGAATGGAAAAAGCCGTATCAAATACCAACTCACGTGCCAAGTTTCGATGCCAATATTGGAAGTGATCTCCAAGAGTGGACTCTCCCACCTCCATACTGAAGGAGGACTGATATTGTGGAACCAAGGGTTCTCCTTGAGCCGTCCACTCATTGTAGTTTGGTACGAAACCCTTCTTGTAGAGGTGCTCTCTCACGAGATCTACCTCTTTGAATGGTATATTACAAAAATTGACACAAGGGCACTTTATGAGCCTTCTGCCCATGAAATAAGGTTGCCTACTGGCGTATCTCAGAAATTCCTTGACGCCCGCTTTGAAATCATCCGTCAAACCAATCTTGCTCTTTTGTCACCGATTGCACATCCACGAACGGTTAGCGAAGTATCGACTCATTGCTTTCTCACATGTGAATGATTTTGCATGTTTCGTATATATTCAAATAATATGGATTAGATACAAACAAAAGTTGGGTAAGCACAATTCTCGAGGGAGAAATATATTGCACCTTTAAAGGAGGATGAATCACTAAGAGGAACATGGGTGTTCATTCTACATTTAAGAAGCTTGGTCTTCATTAGGAAGGGAAAGAAGGACTAACATAAATAAAACTCTTCCATTTTATCTCTTATAATTTTAGCACAAGTTCCCACAAAATAAACCTTCCCTCTTGCAATAGCTCTAGTTATGGTTGGAAGGGTGCCCTAATCTTAACCTATTTTGCAATCCAACCAGTTTAGAGATGGTAAACAACGTGCTTGAGCACCACCAGGAAAATCTACAGTATCATTTGGCTGTCACTACATAAAGACAATGTGTCCTAGAGATAAATAGATGGACAATATATGAATCCTACTATAGTGCAAACAACCGATCAATTACTCTATACTTGTTTTTCTCAACCAATTGCATCCTTATGCTCATGTTTAATCACAAGGACATGTATAATATAGAAAAAAATAAGGGAACATATATAGCCATGCTTGGGACCCTTTGCTATTTTTGTTCTAACCTCCCTTCGACCCCTTGGCTAGAGGGAGTCCTAACGCCTAGAGGCTCCCACTTACCCCACAAGATGCTTTCTTGACTTGAACAAACATTCTCCAGGTTGCAAGTAGAAAGCCTTAGCATTACCCGTTGTACTCGTTTATTTCCGTGACTCTAAGCCTCTTTCACAAAATTGGGAACGACCATGACTTAACCTCTTGGCCAGAAAGGCTAAAGACTGATTACAAAACCTCTAAGGGACTTAACCCCTTTGCCGAATTAGCCTTAAAGACCCGAGTGTTCGAATAGATTGGCTATCAATAATTTGTCGGTTCCTGAAAGATCTATTTCTTCATATTTGACAAGTTTTCAATTTTTGTCTTGCATTATTAATGGGGAAGCAGATGTATGTTATATCGCTAATCAGTAACTGCATCCAAAATGGGGAAGATGCTGACGTAAAGGTTAGGGATTTTGATGAGCCCGAGGACAGGTAGTACATGATAGATAACGATGCGGTTTGGTGTGTCTGTGTCCTAATACTATATCAAAAATCATGTTGTCACTGTGTTTGTGATTTCAATAATAATTTTTTAACAAAAAAATAAAAAAGGTTAGGAGAAAAGGCCATTACCTGCTGTGTCGGGTTGGGGATGTTTGCCTGAGAGCTGGGGATAACAGCGGAAGAGGAGGGTGTCGAGGGTTTTCTTCCGAGGACAGAGGAGGGGGTCGGGGGTCGGGGGTCGGTCGCAGAGGACGGAGGAGGGGGTCGAGTGACAGCGGAGGAGGAGGGGGACGGTGGTCGCCGTATGAGGGAGGTCGGGGGTCGATCGCCGAAGGAGGAGGATGTCGCCGAGGATGGAAGAGGGGGTCGGATGACAATAGAGAAGGAGGGGGTCGGGGGTCGCCGCACGAAGGAGGTCGGGGGTCTATGAAGAACAGATGGCAACTCTAGAGGGGGGTGAATAGAGTATATATAAAAAATAACCAATTAAAAATTAACTCTTTCACGAATAATAAATAATCAGAGTAAAATGCGGAAAGTAAATGAAGAGCAAGAAAGCATACGCAAACACAGCGATTTTAACCTGGTTTCCCTCGTGGAGGACTAGTCCAGGCCTGAGAACTCTAGCACAGGATTAAATCCACTATTTGTGAAATAGTAGTTTACAACCCGTGCCTTTACTTCAGAAGAGCACGTCAACTTCTTACAGAGGATCGCAGTGGCGATTTGCTTGGAATTGTCCAAGCGACTTCTTCAACTCTTGCACAAGAATCCTAACTGAGAGATGCTGAGCACTCGAGACTTAGGAGGCTTGTGGCTAGTAGATGGGAAGGGTATGGCTTATTTGAGCTATAAGAGAGAAGAGAAGAGAAGATTGGATGATCTGAAATGAGAGAATTCATGGCCAATTTATAGTGTTTTTGTAGGCAGAATTCGGCCAAAATTCGGGTAGGAAATTTCAAATATTTGGCCGTTGGACAACTAGCAACCAGCTAACCCTAAAATTAGGGATGCTGATTTCTAGGGGACAGAGTTCGGCCCGAACTCTGTGTGGAGGCAGAGTTCGGCCCGAACTCTGTCTCCAGAGCACAGAATGGTTCTAAGTGGCCAGTGGGTATTTTTCTGGATGGTGGAGTTTGAGGATTATTGGGTAGGCTATAGGTCAAGTCTCAAGAGCTCAGCATGACACAGTTTACATCAGTCTAGACTCAACAAAAGTGTAAAATACAGACTCAAATAACTGAGAAGGTGAGACTGAGCTGTCGTCTGACTTGAGCTTAATGTAGACGTCGTGTGTCGTATTGAATTATTACAAATATTATTTAGTCAATGTTATCAATATCTGGTTGACTGTGACTTTGTGTCAACAATCTCCCCCATATTGATAATTGACAAAATAAAATATGTATATTCAATATTCATACCTGGACACAGTTGATCACAAAAACATAGCTCCCCCATAATCAATGCCAAGCAGAAATAATAGCTCCCCCGTAACCGGTGAACGGTGCCAAGCTAGAATCAATAGCTCCCCCGTAAAGAATGCATTGAACCTGTTGGCCTGATAAACAATATCTCCCAAAAGCACCAAATAGCACATACAAACAAGAATATACATATTTCTCCCCCTTTTGGCATTAGCAATATAAACTGCATATGAATAATAATGATGCAACCACACCAAATAGAGAAGAAACTGTATATGAATGATCAAAACGAGCAACTAGCATAGAATAATAAACTATGATAAGCATAAAATGTCATCACACATAACTAGAGTCATCAAACTACCAGAGTTTTAGTACAACCCAAGTACATAAATCCAAATAAAACTAAATAACTGGAAATCAGAAAACAGAAACTAGAATCATCAGCAGCAGCAGCAGATAGTAAACGCCATCTCCATCATAGAGCACGAGAAGGCCCAGCAGAGTCTGAATGATCAGTGAATGAACGGCTGGGGTCCACAATAGCGGCATCCGGATCCAGATAGCGCATGACCCAGGGATCGTCAATGCGATAACCAGCGCGACCAGGATCCCGCTCCATAGGAATGGGCATAGAGGGGTGACGAGACATAGAATACCGGATATCGTGCAGCGAGTTGCTGAGGGCACTCATCTGCAGGGTAGTCCGATAGTCCATCTGAGTCCAGCGATCGTCCTCCAATGCGAAACGATCTCTGAGCATGGTCTGAATGGAGTCAAAAGTAGCAGGAGGAGGAGGCGTATCCTGTCCAAGTGGAGGGGCATCGGGCTCCTCATCAGAATGCTCAGAAGTGTCAGGAGAAGCAACAATTGCCTGAAGGCGTCGTGCCTTGGAAAGGAATGCAGGAGCAGGCAAGAAGGGACAAGCAAGAAGAGGTATATGGAATGCATGAAATACCATAGGAAGATATAAGGCGTAAACCAAGGCTCGTGGTTTCTTTCTACAGTTAATCATCCAGTCCATCATGGTACGTGGAAGATTGAACGGAATACGATAATGAAGATGATACAAAGCAGATATCTCAAAATATGTAACCTCATCGGTGGAGCCAGCTTTTTTCAAAATAGTATTGAAAATAATTCGATGAAGTTCATAGAAATACGGGTTGAGGTGCTTGGCCATATGCTTGCGAGAACTTATGTTAGGAGCACATAATTCCTCCTTAAAACTGTCAAGAGAAGTTTCACCAACAAATTGGAATTGGCGAGCTTCCACAAGCTTATCCCAAATATCGAGATCTTGGAGTACAAGATACTCGCCCAACTCAGAAGTATCAAAAGCAATATCAATACCGGCAACCCGGGAATAGATGTGAGTGGCATCGTGAGTCAAGTTACAATAGAACATTTGTATGGCGCTACGATAAATAACAAAGTTTGAAGCCACTAACTCATTTAAGCAAAGATCTTGAAACAATGATTCAAATTGTGAGAAAATAGTAAAATTTATGGGATGTCTCGCGAAGACCGGACGAGTTCGAAAGTCACTAAACCACTCGTTGGAGGCGTCTAGTGATACAAACAATCGGTCGTCATAAGTATTAGGGTCGCGAGAAGGAGGTGGATTGAACAACGGATGAAGGGGTTGTGGTTGTTCAACGGGTTGCTTAATAGGAGGAGGAGGATTCGAAGAGGAAGCACCCTCGGTTCGGATCCTCTTCCCACGATTGGGCAAGCGAGGAGCCATTTGCAAACAAGTAGAGAACTTGAAATAGAGAGGAAGAAGGAGTTATACCTCAAATCAACAATGAACAGTGAAAGAGAATGAGGAAATAGCCCTTCTCCTTGATTTTGATGAGCAATGGAGCACTTTGGTGAGAAAACTAGGGTTAGGGTTTGTGAAAAATGTTTGGAGAGGTAAAGGTGGTGGTAAGAATGAAGGAGAGAGATGAAAACCCGAATATAAGATGAGGGTTTTCTTTGGTCGGAGCAGATCTGGACCGTAGAATCACAATTGATCAAACGGCTGTGGCTGTCCCCGATTCTGGAATATGGGAACCGAATTCGGCCCGAACTCTGTTGGGGACAGAGTTCGGCCCGAGTTCTGGATCCTTGTTCCAGAACTGAAAAACAGGCCAGAAGATGGAAAAATGGCTAAGTATGGGAAAATAAGTAAGATATGAAAGAAATAGCTTGAAAGATTCAATCAATATGAAAAATAGCAGAATAAAATTGAGAAATAGTGAATCAGCAGTAAGAAATCAAAATGAACCATATAATAAATAAGGAAATATATCATAATTCAATAGTTTGAAGTTGCCATGGGTTAGCTGCAGGGGCCGGATCCCAGCTAGCGGTAGTCCTGTGGACTAGTGCACCGTGTCGCTTAGGCTTTTACGCCTTGTTGTCAGAAGGGCCCTTTCGGCTTGTACCCATAGCAAATTCATCGTAAGAGAATCATAATATAATCAATATTTATGCAGGTGAGTTTTAATTTATGACAGCTTCATCTAAAATTCCAAGTTCATGATAAAGGAAATTGAAGCGCTCTTCGGATAATGGCTTAGTAAAGAAGTCTGCTAGCTGATGATCAGTGTCAATAAACTCTAAGTTAATCGTACCATTTTGCTGATGATCACGCAAAAAGTGGTGTCTAATTTCAATGTGTTTTGTGCGTGAGTGACAGATAGGGTTCTTAGTCAAGTTAATAGCACTAGTATTGTCACAGAATATAGGAATGTGCATGAAAGATAAATTGTAGTCTTCAAGGGTTTGCTTCATCCGCAGAATTTGTGCATAACAACGCCCTGCTGCGATGTATTCAGCTTCTGTTGTGGATAGTACGACAGAATTTTGTTTCTTGCTAAACCAAGAGACTAAAGCCTTTCCTAATAAATGACACGTGCCGCTTGTACTTTTACGGTCGACCTTGCATCCAGCAAAGTCAGCATCAGAGTAACCAATGAGGTCAAATGATGTTGACTTGGAATACCATAGGCCCACTGTAACCGTACCCTTAAGGTATCGAAAGATACGCTTAACCGCGGTCAAGTGTGATTCCTTAGGATTTGCTTGATATCTAGCACATAAGCAAACACTAAACATGATATCGGGACGACTAGCAGTTAAATAAAGTAAGCTGCCTATCATACCTCGATACTTACGTTGATCAACAGGTTTGCCACTCTCATCTGGTTCGAGTTTGGCTGAAGTAGCCATTGGAGTGCTGATTGGTTTGACGTTGTCAAGATCGAACTTTTTTAGCATGTCCTTTGTATACTTCGACTGACAGATGAAAGTTCCATTAGCCATTTGTTTCACTTGCAGACCAAGAAAGTAGTTGATCATGCTCATCTCAAATTCTGTCTGCATACACTTGGCAAATTCTTGACAGAAGGTTTCATCAGTAGACCCAAAAATGATATCATCAACATAAATTTGAATTAATAGAATAGTGTCTTTAAAAGATTTTATAAAAAGTGTAGTGTCAATTTTCCCTTTTGAAAAACCTTTCTCAAGCAAGAAACTGCTTAGCCTTTTATACCAAGCTCTGGGGGCTTGTTTAAGGCCATATAGCGCTTTCTTTAGCTTGAACGCGTGGTCGAGAAATTTGTGATTTTCAAAGCCAGGGGGTTGTTTTACATAAACTTCCTCCTTAATAAAACCATTCAAGAAAGCACTTTTCACATCCATTTGAAATAATTTGAAATTTTGATAATTTGCAAATGCATAAAGCATCCGAATAGATTCTAATCTAGCAACCGGAGCATATGTCTCATCGTAGTCGATACCTTTCTCTTGGTTGTATCCTTGAGCTACTAGACGAGCTTTGTTGCGTGTGACTGAACCATCTTTATTTACTTTGTTTCTAAACACCCATTTAGTACCAATTATCGAGTGATTAACCGATCTAGGAACTTGTTTCCACACTTGGCTCCTCTCGAATTGGTTGAGTTCTTCTTGCATAGCAGAAATCCAAAATTCATCATTAAAAGCTTCAGAAATGTTTTTCGACTCAACTTGTGAAATAAAGGCAGTGCTAGCAATAGAGTCTCTTAGTGATGATCTGGTAGTTACTCCACGTGAAACTTCACCTATCACTAAATTTTCTGGATGAGAAGGCTTGAAAGAGAATTTCTTTGGCAAGCCCTCCAGAGAATTTGTTTCGGTAGAAGTATTCATTGGAGTAGAAGTTGATGGCTCAACGTCATCATCAAGAGTACTTGCTGTACTGTTATCTTCATCAAAAGTCACATTTGTTGACTCTTCCACAATTAGTGAGCGTTTATTAAAGACTCTATATCCCTTACTCTTTGCGGCATAACCAAGAAAAATACCATCGTCAGCTTTGGCATCAAATTTGCCTAAGTTGTCTTTGGTGTTAAGGATAAAATATCTACATCCAAAAACTTTAAAATAAGAAACATTGGGGGTTCTCCCAAACCAAAGCTCATAGGGTGTTTTCTTCGTAATGGGACGAATAAATACCCTATTCAAAATGTGGCATGCTGTACTGACAGCTTCTGCCCAGAAATATTTCGGAAGTGAAAATTTATTCAACATGACTCTAGCCATATCGCCGAGAGTCCTATTCTTCTGCTCCACAACACCATTTTGTTGAGGAGTTCTTGGACAAGAAAATTCATGATCAAAACCATTAGAATCACAAAATTTTTCAAAATCAAAATTTTCGAATTCGCCTCCATGGTAACTTCGGATTCGAGTGATCATGTAGCCTTTTTTGTTTTAAACTTTCTTGACAAAAATCTTAAAAACTGAAATAGCATCACTTTTGTTTGTGAGAAAGAAAACCCAAGTAAATCTCGAAAAATCATCAACAATAACAAATGCATAAAGTTTACCACCAAGACTAGCTACTCTACTAGGACCAAATAAATTCATATGGAGTAGTTGCAAGGGTCTGGAAGTACTTACAGAGTTGATGGAATGAAATGAGGATTTGGTTGCTTTGATCAATTCACATTCGGCACATACTATGTCCTTTTTGAATGTGATATCGGGTAATCCTCTCACTAGCTTCTTGGTCGATAACCTGGATATCGTATCCATATTGGCATGACCAAGACGCTGGTGCCAAAGTAATCGTTCATCTTTGTGGGCATATAAACATCTACCTGCATTGTTAGTATCTATGGAAAGATAGAAAATATAAATGTTATCCTCTCTTTTCCCTTCAAAAACAATGTCTCCCGTTGACCTATCATAAATGAGGCAATTGTTTTGTCCAAAGTTAATATCATATCCATGATCAGCAAGATGACTAATGCTGAGCAGGTTATGCTTTAACTCGGTCACTAGGCAGACATCCTTTATTACAGGAGAGGGAGGATGACCAATAATACTATTACCTATTATGTGCCCTTTTAAATTGTTACCGAAGGATACGTATCCTTCTCTCTTCATCGATAGTGATGTGAAAAGATTTGTGTCTCCTGTCATATATCGCGAGCATCCACTATCGAGAATCCACTTACTTTCAGTTGAGGAGGGAAGGTCCACCTACATCAAGAGTAGATGTGACCTTTGGTACCCAAGTTCTTGAGGGTCCTGAAAAGTTAGTTTTCGGAAACCATGCATATATCTTTTTGTCTACCAGTCTTCTAACTCTACATGTGGTGAAATGTGTCCATGTGATCCACAGTAAGTACAGATAGCATTTTTATTTACACTAGGAATATAAGAATAATATCTATAGGCAGCATGATGTGGATGGACATGATGTGTAGAGTTTGCATGGTGATCATGGTAATGTTGTCTATGTGGCATGGCATGGTGATATTGTCTATGTGGCATGGCATGCTGATATTGTCTATGTGGCATAGTATGCTGATATTGTCTATGTGGCATAGTATGCTGATATTGTCTATATGGCATAGCATGGTGATATGGCATGATATGGTGATTTTGTCTATATGGCATGGCATGATGATCTTGTCTATATGGCATGGCATGGTGATGATTTCTATATGTAGAGTGATGTCGGTTGTGTCTTTGTGCAGCATGATGAGTATGAGAAGTATTCTTACGTGCACGTGGTTTTTGTGTTTTATGAAAGTTAGTGTATATAAAAGCATGGTTACGTGCTGCATGAGGATGACGTGGTTGACTAGCTTGAGTGGTATTGTGCCCATGTGATTGGGTTTGCGGTTGAGCAACCTGTTTTCCCAATTTGGTTTCTAATCTCTTAGAAACAGCTTGCAGTTCATCAACCTTAATATTTAAGCCATATATCTTAGTCATTGAAACCTTGTGTCTACTCTTTTCTTCAGCAAGCAACGTGTTGAGTGTTGTGATTTCTTGTGTCTGTTGCTCAATACGTGTTTCAGCATCATGTAAGCTTAATTTAAGCTTGGATACTTCATTTTTGTCATCAGTGGGTGTCGTGCCTCTAATGTTATCAAGTAATAGAGAAATTCTTTGTAATTCGACTTCAAGACTTTTGATTTTATCCTTGTCATGTTTGTATTTACCGATGACCTTTTTGTGATCATCGAGTAAATCAGTGAAGGCATCGCCAAGTTCATCAAAAGAGAAGTCATCTAAAGTTTCGTTAGATACCTTGTTGGAAGTTGCCATTAGGCACACATTTGCTTTATCTTGAGGAGAGTCCTTTTCTTCCTCGGAGTCACTTGCTTCACTTTCATGCCAAATGCTTGTGTTGGCATATTTCTTTGATGAGGTCTTCTTGTATGGCTTCTCATAGCAGTTGCTTTTCTTCAAGAATGGACAGTCTTTTCGGACGTGTCCAGTCTTCTTGCAACCATAGCAGGTTGGCACTTCTTCATCGTCTTCTTGTGGTTCCTTCTTTCTTTTATTGAAGCGAAGGAATTTCTTGAAGTTGCGAACCATGAGAGCTTGGTCTTCATCATTCGAGTTGTCGTCTTCGGTATCATCGTGCTCAGCCCTTCGTCGATGAGCTTTGAGGGCGATCTCCTTAGTCTTCGGAGCAGGCTCTTCGAAGTCCTTGAGGTCAAGCTCGTGAGTCATGAGCTTACCCATCAAGGTCTCCATTGACATGGTTGTGAGATCGTTCCCTTCTATGATGGCTGTCACCTTAGGGTTCTAAATTTTTGGTAGCCCCCTAAGCAACTTGCGAATCTTCTCATGATTTGAATATTGCTTTCCAAGTGAAGACAGGGGGTTGATGATGTCGAGGAATCTTGTGAACATCTGTGTGATCGTCTCGTTTGGCTTCATCTTGAATGCCTCGTATTCTTGCGTAAGACGACTGATTTTTGATTCCTTGACTTGGGTGGTTTCTTCATGCGTCACTTCTAGAAGCTTTCATACTTCGTGGGATGTGGTACATATGGATACCCTGTTAAACTCATTCCTGTCTATAGCACAGAATAAAGCATTAATAGCTCTCGCATCTAGACTTGTCTGTTTCTTTTCTTCGTCAGAATATTTGTCATAGGATTTCTCAATGAGATCACAGTTGACAACTATCCTGGTGGGCTTTTTGTAACCGTCAGTGACGACTGTCCACAGGTCGAAGTCTAGAGACTTGAGATAGAAACTCATCATTGTTTTCCAATACGTGTAGTTAGTTCCATCAAATAGGGAAGGCCTATGAGTGGACTGTCCTTCACCGTGATTGGAAATCAAGGATTGTGTGGTTGCCATAGATCAGCTCTAGGATGTAAATCCATTGTAAAGAGAACAGAGCTCTGATACCAATTGAAGAACAGATGGCAACTCTAGAGGGAGGGTGAATAGAGTATATATAGAAAATAACCAATTAAAAATTAACTCTTTCACGAATAATAAATAATCAGAGTAAAATACGGAAAGTAAATGAAGAGCAAGAAAGCATACGCAAACACAGCAATTTTAACCTGGTTTCCCTCGTGGAGGACTAGTCCAGGCCTGAGAACTCTAGCTCAGGATTAAATCCACTATTTGTAAAATAATAGTTTACAACCCGTGCCTTTACTTCAGAAGAGCACGTCAACTTCTTACAGTGGATCGCAGTGGCGATTTATTTGGAATTGTCCAAGCGACTTCTTCAACTCTTGTACAAGAATCCTAACTGAGAGATGTTGAGCACTCGAGACTTAGGAGGCTTGTGGCTAGTAGATGGGAAGGGTATAGCTTATTTGAGCTATAAGAGAGAAGAGAAGAGAAGATTGGATGATCTGAAATGAGAGAATTCATGGCCTATTTATAGTATTTTTGTAGGCAGAATTCGGCCAGAATTCGGGTAGGAAATTTCAAATATTTGGCCGTTGGATAACTAGCAACCAGCTAACCCTAAAATTAGGGATGCTAATTTCTAGGGGACAGAGTTCGGCCCGAACTCTTTGTGGAGGCAGAGTTCGGCCCGAACTCTGTCTCCAGAGCACAGAATGGTTCTAAGTGGCCAGTGGGTATTTTTCTGGATGGTGGAGTTAGAGGATTATTGGGTAGGCTATAGGTCAAGTCTCAAGAGCTCAGCATGACACAGTTTACATCAGTCTAGACTCAACAAAAGTGTAAAATACAGACTCAAATAACTGAGAAGCTGAGACTGAGCTGTCGTCTGACTTGAGCTTAATGTAGACGTCGTGTGTCGTATTGAATTATTACAAATATTATTTAGTCAATGTCATCAATATCTGGTTGACTGTGACTTTGTGTCAACAGTCTATCACTCCCCGTTCCCAGAATACGTATTTTTATACATGTACTGCTTGAATATATTTATTTAATATTTATCATGCATTTGTTCTGTATTTAAATTCCTTAATTTCACGGTAATTATTTTTGTTGTATTTTATTTTCTGCTTTAACTTTGCTTTGGGTTCGGCCTGGGTTGGTTTATTTCCGGATTTGGGTGGTTCATCATGAACCCAACCTACCACCATCTCCATTTAAAGCCCCAATCCTTTCTCTCTCTTTATTACTTCTCCTTCTCATTTACTCTTCTTCTTCCTTATAAATCTCTCCACCTACCAAATCCATAGGCAAGTACATCTTGCTTCCAAATGAGAACCCATTTTTATGGTTCAAATATTTTCCTCTCGTGATTCTAAGAGAGTTTAGAACTTGACATTTTTGTATTTGAAAGTTTTATTTTTGTAGATCTAGAATTTGCCATTTTCAAATTTTGGGGGTTTTGATCTGTGAAACTCCCTTATTTTCAAGTTTGATCATTCCTGGTTGTTGAGGTTCATTACGCTCACATTTAGACTGAAGGTCTCATGAATTAGGAGGTCCTGGTTATCCTTTACGCCCACGTTTATACGTGCCAGCGTATTATCAAGCCCTACGCCCATGTTTTTACGTGTCCGCGTAATATCGAGCTCTACACCCACGATCATTTATGTCAGCGTGAATCTGGTTTTACGCAAGTCTACGCTGGCTTGGCGTATTCTTTTACGTGCAAATTTCTTTTACGCGTATTCCTTTTACGCATAATATTCTTTTACGCGTACAATATTTTACGCGTTACTTTTCACGCGTACAATGTTTTACGCGTAACGTTACCCTTTATGCGTACAATATTTCACGCGTAACATTACTTTTTATGCATACCAGATTCACGCGTAAACTTGACTCTTTACGCGTACAATGTTTCACGCGTAATATTATTTTTTACGCGTAATGTTACTTTTTATGCGTAACTTTATTTTTTACGCGCACTATTCTGGCTTGGTGTAAGGCGAGTTTTTACGCGTGCAACTTTATTCCTTTATTGAGTGTATTCTTTTTACGCGTAAGCTTTATTCCTTCACACGTAAACTTCCCTCACGCGTAAATTTCCTTTACGCATATTTCATTGGGCGTACTCTTCTGACTTGGCGTAATTCATTGAGCGTACCCTTTTTTGCGTTCATGGCACCCTTATTATATTCTTACGCCTTTTGACATGAACTTGATATAATCATGATATGTTAATATTGTTAATACACGTTGTCGTGTGGAATGTACCATGTGTCTTGAGTTGGTTTGTGGATACCCAGAATGACTGAAATTTAACCCTAAGAGTTATAGACTCGACCATACTAAATACTAGTTGACTTTTATGCCTTGTCACGAATTGACATTAATTGTTACCTTGACTGAATGATTGATCATGCATTCCTAGTTGGAACTAAAGCGACTGGCTAGTCGTCTTACTGAAATTGAATGAGACACGTTCATATTAACTATGAACTATTGCAATCGACTGGTCGATCCCGAACATTGGCATATGGGCACGTGCAGACTTTAATTTATTTTCTAAAAAGCAGCATGTGTACCTTATGGTCAAGACATGATTATTTTGTGGCTACAATTGATTGTTGCATTACGCTATGTAAGACCTACAACCTAGCCGTACGGGCATCGTTGTAGAGTTGTGCATATCGTACTTTGTACGAAAGTACTCATTTTGAATGACCATGATCCACGACATGGGATTTCACTTAACATAGAGACTACTAAGTTAAATAAAATAACGACTGAATGGAGAGAATGGATTCCCGAGTTCTTACATGGCAGCCATCCTTGGGATAATTATTGTTCCAACATGCCGGCTGGTTCCCACAGATACTGTAAATCTGCCACACGGGCAGGGAGCGGTATCTGCTTATATTATTTACTGTATATTGATGACGGGCGTCCCGCTGGGACTCGTCTAAATCCATGATTGGTGCAATTGATTGATTGGGTAGACTAGCCTTACTTGTACATAGTAAGAACTGAAGAATCATTATTGCATACTTCCAAGGTAACTTGGAACTTACAATAGCAAGCCGTAGTAGTTGCATGGCTGTTTAAATTGATTTGTTTGTGTACTGTACCTACTCTGTTAACTACCGAGATGATCAGAATGTCAGGACATGACGGGTCAACTTCTGTCCTTGTTTGCTTGGGAAGTTGGTTTGAAGTGTCGTAATGTTATGTGAATCCCAGTAGCAAGCGGAGACTAATTATTATATTCTTAATTCTTATCACTGGTTTTAATTCTCATGTCATGTTTCCTTGTGGTACTTGCTATTAGAGGTCTAACCTCTCTGGTTTTGCATGGCCAGATTTAGAGCCAGTTCCCGAGGACTCAACTTACTTCTACCTCCATGAAGGTCAATACTAGAGGGATGATCGCAGGAGGACATGAGTGGGTTCCTTACTTCTCCGCTCGGTTTGCTACTTACTTTATATTTTTTCGTTTGGCACCGACATGTTAGTCGGATTGTCTTGTACTTACTTCTACATAATTATAACTAAGTCAGACTGCAGCTGATAACAATTGTGTATACTTTGCTATATCATCTGGCTATGTTTTGTAAAGCTAGATCTCAAGAACATTTTGACTGAGCGTTTGGGACGCCTTACTGCTTTATCTTACATGTTCTCTATTACTGTTTCTTGTTTGAATGATTGAGACAATAGATGTCGAGTAACCCTAGTGAGACCTTCATATAGTATGTACCCCCTCGTCTTTTAGACAGCATTGATTGTATTATATGGTATTCATCTATCCGTAATACGTAGCTGGCTGAGTTACTCCTCCGCTCTCCGGTATTCTAGTTCTGGGGCGTGACAGGGTCGGTCGTCGAAGGAGAAAGAGGTCGCCGAGGGAGAAGGAGGGGTTTGGGGTCGGTCGTCGAAAGGGGTTGAAACTTTGGGAGGAAACGAAAATTTCGGTAAAAAATTGAGAATGAGAAAGAAAAAGTTACCGTTTTACTTTTACTCGTGGCCAACGACAGAATCTTTCGTCGCTAATCAGTCGCTATGCACTAAGCGATGAAATAGTGATGGATCTAGCGACGTATTTTAATACTATATTTTACATAATATATCAGTAGCTAGCCAATCGGTATTTCGTCGCTGATTAGCGACTTTTTTACTTCCGTTAGTAAATTATGTCGCTAATTAACATTATTTTTGTAGTGGAAGAATGGAACTCTTGGCGATATGGCCATAGTTATGCTAAACCAGCATAATCTTCCAAAATACTTTTGGGCAGAAGCTGTTTATACAGCATGCCACGTTCTTAATAGATTTCTGATTAGACCTACCTCTAAAAAGACTCATTATAAATTATGGTTTAATAGAACTCCTAACATCCGCTATTTCAAGGTCTTTGGCTGCAGATGCTTTATTTTAAATACAAAAAACAACTTGTAAAAATTTGACGAAAAAGCTGATGAGGGCATATTTTTGGGGTGTACGACAAAGAGTAAAGGCTACAGGCTATTCGACAAAGGTCACTTGTTGTTGAAGAGTCAATAAACATCACATTAGATTGGCTGAGCAGTCAACAAAATGACGATAGTGACAATGAAGAAGAGAAAACTCCCACCAACAGAACACAAAAAGATACACCATCTACGTCCTATCTGTAAAGTCTGTCGAAACGATTATGGTTTATGCCAGACCATCCGAAAGAACTGGTAATAGGTGATGTATCAAGAGGTGTATGTACTCACTCAAGCACAAGAGAGATAGTTGCTAATGTTGCATTTAATTCCAAAATAGAACCTAAAAATGTTTTAGAAGCTTTTAATGATGAATTTTGGATTTCTGCTATGCAAAAGGAACTTAACCAATTTGAACGGAATCAAGTTTAGGAACTTGTTTCCAGACCTATTAATCATCTGATCATTGGTACCAAATGAGTGTTCCAAAATAAATTAGATGAGAATGGTTCAGTCACACGCAACAAATCACGTCTAGTAGCTCAAGGGTATAATCAAGAAGAAGGCATTGACTATGATGAGATGTATGCTCCAGTTGCTAGACTAGAGAGTCCACTCGAATGCTTTATGCTTTTGCTAGTTTTCATGGTTTCAAACTTTTTCAAATGGATGTCAAAAGTGCTTTTTCTAAATGGTTTTATAAAAGAAAAAGTTTTTATAAAACAACCTCCAGGTTTCGAAGATTTTAAAAATTATGATCACGTATTCAAGCTATGTAAGGCTCTCTACGGTCTTAAACAAGCACCTCATGTATGGTATGAGCACCTTAGTTCCTTCTTGCTTGAACACGGGTTTTCAAAAGGGAAGGTTGATTCTACTCTCTTTATAAATTTTTTGGATAAAATTATTTTATTAGTGCATATATATGTAGATGATATAATTTTTTAATCCACTAATGAGATGCTATGTAACGAGTTTGCTAAGTGTATGTAGAATGAATTCAAAATGAGCATGATGGGAGAACTAACATTCTTCCTTGGGCTACAGATCAAGCAAAATTCACAAGGGATATTTATCAATCAAGCAAAGTATGCAAAAGACTTGCTGAAGAAGTTTGACATGGAAAACATCAAACCGGTCGGCACAACGATGGCAACATCTATAAAGTTTGATATAGATGAAAGTGGTACACTAACTGACGTACGTAATTATCGATGTATGATTGGTAGTTTACTAAACTTAACTGCTAGTCGACCTGATATTATGTTTTCTGTATGCTTATGTGCACGTTATCAGGCTTATCCTAAAGAATAACATGTGAGCGCCGTTAAGCGTATCCTGCGATACCTTAAAGGAACTTTGACGATTGGTCTTTGGTATCCCAAAACCAATTCGTTTGACCTGATAGGTTACTCGGACGCAAATTTTATCGGATGCAAAGTTGATCGTAAAAGTACAAGTGGTACATGTCATTTTCTAGGAAAGTTATTAATCTCCTGGTTTTCTAAGAAACAAAATTCTGTTGTATTTTTAAATACTGAGGCTGAATATATAGCCGCATGACGTTGTTGTGCTCAAATTTTGTGGATGAAACAAACTTTGGAAGACTATCAGTTAACGTTTAATCACATCCCTATTTACTATAAGAACCCTAGCTCCATTAATCTTACAAAGAATTCGATATGTTATTCACGCACTAAACACATAGAAATTAGACATCATTTTCTTAGAGATCATATTTTACAGGGAGATGTTAACTTAGAATTTGTTGATACTGAACATCAACTAGCTGACATCTTCACTAAACCCTTCGCGGAAGATCGTTTTAACTTTATACGAAGAGAATTAGGAATTTTGGATGTTGAAGTAATATAATTTTATTTGATTAAAACTCATAAATTTGTTGAAAATATTTTGGTTATAAGCCAAAAGGGCCCTTCTGTCACATAGGTATAAATAGCCTAAAGCGACACGGTGTACTAGTCTTCGAACTACCGCTAGCTGGGATCCGACCCCTACAGCTAACCCGAGATATTTTATACAATTTATGCATTTTTAATTAGTTAATATTAATTATTTGTTTCAACTCAATTATTACCAACTAATTTCATATTTGTGTTAAAACCCTATCACAAACTTTCTAATTCTGTCCTGATTACCAAGTGACCGAACTCGGTCAGTGTTCTGGCCGAACTCAGACCAAACTCGGTCTAGATGACTAAGAACAGAAATTGGATAGTCGGGTCTCCTCCTTATTTAAACCTCTACATCATCATCTTCCTTACCAAAGCCAACAAAATTCTAACGAAAACCCTAACTTCTTAGTTCTCCTTCCTCCAAGCCTTTCAAGCTTTCAAATCTTGGAATCAGAGCTCTCTCGAAGTTCTCTTCCATTGTCTACAATCAATTTCGGTATATTTTCACTCCTTCAATCCTTTTCAATTTCAATGGCTCCTAAAATTTCTATTTCTTCCAAAAAAGGAAAGTTTATGAAGGTTCGTCCTCAACTCCTCACAAGGTGGCCTTCTTTTCACTTTTTAGTCCCTCCAAACTGGATGGTGACTTCTTTGATGATTTCATATTTGTGTCACACGATACATCAAATGAGTGGTTTAGTGACTTTCACCAAAAAAAGATTTGTCCGGGAACTCCTATCAATTTTATATTATTTTTGGATTATGTAGACGTTTTTGAACACCATCAGTTGCTATATTTAGTTCAATCTAGTTTTCCTATATATTCCAATGTTATCCGCATATTTTATTGCAACTTGTCGGTCACTAACGGCAAAGTGAAATCGAAAGTTGGTGGAGTTGATATTGACTTTGATGTCGATGATTTGGCTATCATACTTAACATTCCCAATGTTGGGGATGCATTAGTCGATATCACCTCGGTCCAATTTCCCGAAGGAATAATTTTTTATTTATTTCGTGACTCGTTATGTGCACCAAACCCAGACCTAAAGGCACTATTCGTCCCAAACACTTGAACAAATATTTCTATGACCTTCATAGAATGGTATTCTCCACCATCATTCCAAAGAATACCACCACTGACGTGATCTCCTACTTAGAGCTTTCTTCTATCTATCATCTCCATTTTTATATCTCATTCAGTCTGCCTAAAATGATCATCGCTACTATGGAACGGTGTCGCAAGAACCGCGACGACTACTCTATGCGATGTATTTGCCTTTTATATTTCAGTTCTTTGAGGTTATTCTTGAGGATTGTCCACAGGATGGTGCTCCTGCTTATCTTTATGAGTATCGTCGTACTGCTCCTGTTCCAGCCGTTCAGGCTCCTCCACCTCTAGTTGACCCATCAGCTGCTACTACTTATCATCCCAGTGGTGTTACTCTTGAGTCACTCCATGCTCTCATGATGGATCAGTTTTGGTCCATGGACTTTCTTACCATCCTTCAGCTTCAAGCCATCTCCAACTTTGTGTGGGATATGTTATACAGTCTTGCTCATAACCTTAGTGGTCCTATGCCTATGGTTCGTTATCCCACTAGACTTGGATATCACATTGATGATCCAGAGGCTCAGCGATACTTTGACCCTGCTGCTGTCCGTTATGATCCCAACCGTTCTGCTGAGACCGGTCCTTCCAGGGCGGCAGGTGCTGCTGATGATGATGATGAGGATGATGATTGAGGATCTACTTCCTCGTGATAGACCATCACTAGTTATTTTTTTGTTTTATTTGGGCATGACTATGTATTAGTGATAAATGCTTCTTTCAAGCATTATCAGCTTTAGTTTATTGGACTAGTTGTATGAACTCTATTGATTTCAGTTTTCATTAGTATTTCAGCACTGTATATTCCTTTTACGGTTAATATTTATTGTTATGCTCTTGACTATGTTGAGTACTGCTATTTACTTGCATTATTTTTCTTATATGACAAAATGGGGGGGGTATATGGATACTTAACATTTTTTCCTGCTTAATTGTTTTGTTTGGAGATTTTGTTTATTTTTCTAGACTCTTACAGATATTTCAGCTGACATGCTTTGTTACGGGGGAGTAACAAGACTTGACCATACATTACGGGGGAGAAAAAATATTATACAAATATTCAAGGCCAAAGCTACTACCGTACCGTATCAAGTCTTCTTCTAAATCGAACTAGATAGCTTCTTAAGTATCAATCGTAGTTTCGAGTCAAAACTGTGTCCAGTGTCGGACCCACTTTGCACCGAAAAATGTGTCCATAATAAAAGTCCTAAAAAACTAGCAAAATATATGTCCACGAATCCAGAATCACGATACGAACTCAACGGTATATCCGGAATTGGATTCCGATTACCTGATCTCAAAATGGCCCATTGACCTGGATATTGGAATCAGATTTGTACGAAAATGTGCGTCGGAGCCAATATCCACAAAACCCAGCAAATTATATGTCAACGAGTCTAGAATGACGATACGAACTCAACGGTATATCCAAAATTGGATTCTGATGAGCCGATCTCAAAAAGACCCATTGACTCGGACTGTGGGGCCCGTCTTGCACCGAAATACGTGTCGGATTCCACGTCCTCCAAATCTAACAAACTTTATAGGAAATTGTGCCAGAATGATATCACGAGTGTACTAGTATTGTCAGAAATTGAATCTGGTGCATCCCGGATTCAAAATTGGGATTTTATAAGTTAGGAAATTACGAATTTGGACGGCCAATTTTGGTGTCAAATTCAACCAATCAAACAAGATCACAATGAAATAAAACTTGAGGGGCAAGAAGAGGGTTATACCAGCTGTGCTTAGGAACTAGCGGCATGCCAAATGGAGCTGCAACGACGGAGATACGAGTCGACGAAGTTGGCTCCATAAAACTGCCCAAAAATAACACAATTTAAAGGGTCAACTTGGTAGCCGATTTTGACATAGCAAACGAAGGAATTAACGGTTGAAACTTCAGGGGAGTGAAAGGGGTATATACCGAGATGGAGATGGAAGAAACAGATCGACGATCGAACGGTCGGATCTCCCAAAAAATGTGCACGAAGTTGCTGCGGTGAATCACGAATTCTGACTCAAATCTGCGCGCATCACGACGGAATCCCTTGCCAGACGCAAGAGTCGCCCATTTCTCGTGCCAGGGGTGAAGGTATATGCCACGGAGGAGTTCGCCGGAGGCGTCTGGCCAAGGGGGGCCGCCCACACGGCGGTGCGTGGTGGTGCACGACCGCTGCTGCTCGTGCGTTACTGCCGCTGCTACTGCTGCTAATCGCGCTACTGCAGCGTCTACTGCTAGCCGCACGGTGGCCCGGGGGACAGGCAGGGGCACGGTGATGGTCTCGTGGCTGATCGTAGGAGGGTGGAATAGGAGGAGGAGAATGGTGATGGTAAGAATGATGATGGTGATGGAAATGGTGATGGAGTGATGGTTATGGAAATGGTGATGAGTGATGGTTATGAAGTTGAAGTGAAGAAGAAGAAGAGGAGGAGGCTGTCGGCCATAGAGGGGGGAGAAGGAGGTGAAGTGGGAGGGGGATGTTATCGGCTGAGCGAGGAGGAAAAATGTGGTTGTGTTGTTGTGAGGGAGGAGAGAGAGGAAGAGTTATGAAATAAAGGGTGTATGTGTAATAGAAAGAGAGATACTGAGATTCTTTACAAAAGTAAAGAGGAAAATTTTTGTTAGGGACCGGCCAAAAAGGGTGGGGGTATATGAGTGAGTGCTAGGAATGGGTGGTTGGGATTAAATAGGAGTGAAATGTAAGGCTATGATTGTAGTAAAAATTAGGTTATTTTAGGGTAGGATAAATAGAGTGTCCCATGGAATATTTTTAAGTGGGTACACTTGGTGTTTTATATTTTTTAGGGGAATTAGGGTGTCGGTGTTCATGAGGAGTGACATGAAGCTTAGGTTGGGTTTAGTTGAGCCGGGTCGGGTCAAAACGGTCTTAGTGCAATAATTGATTTAATTTTAGGTATTTATGACACGGGTAAATAAGTAGCATACAGGGGCTCAAATGGATGGGATACTGGTGTCATGTGGGTAGTAGGCTTAATGTGGGCCGTGTCCATATTTTGGGTCGACAAGTTTGGGTCAAAAGGGTGTCCCCAATTCGAGTCGAAAATAAATGTAACTCCGTAGGATAAATTAAAATTGGATTTTGGGTCAGAAAAGTTGTGCGGAGCAAATGAAGCACAAGATGGTGTGTCTGAGTGGGACACGAAGGTCATGGGTGTAGAGTGTCTCGACTAGATCATGAACGAGAGGTTTTGAGAAAACAATAAGTCTTGTGCTCCCAAATTAAAAGTCACGACAACGTGCATATGATGATCAAAGATAAAAGTGGAAAATTTATTAATAATTATTCAACGATCAATTGGCCTAAATTGATCCGAATTTGTGCGAAGCAAAAAGAGTACAAGGAAATAAGTTTGAGTGGGACATGATATATCGAAATAAAGATAATCTTGTCTATTACAAACTCATGAAGTGAGTTTCCAGAGATTGACATCTCTGACGCTCCAGAAGTCAATGTCACGGAAAAGAATATTAAATAAAAATAATAATCAAATAACAATATTTATTGAAAAATAATTGATTTAGAAAATTGAAAAAAATAAACCCCAAATTCAGGGGGCTTACATCCTACCCACCTTATAAAAATTTCGTTCTCAAAGTTAAAGGTTGTAAGTGGGGTTAAAACATGATAGAAAGTTTAGGCAATATCTTAGGCACGATCAAAGAACGACGAGTTTTGCACGATCAATATAATCAATTCAGAATTACTTAGGCACGACTAGTGATTTTGGCACGATAGAATCATGATATGAACAAAATTATATATGCACAATTTATGGAATAAGTTAAGTCATAGGGGCATGATCTTGGTGACGATTAGGAGAATGAAAGATATAAATGAAGTTCAAGTACGGGGTGATCTATAGCACTTAGGTTTGATGAAAATCAACCTAAAAGTCGCATAGGCCCGATCAAGATAAAATGCTAACCATGACCAAAATAGGGTTTGGCATAATTTGAGATTTAAAGCCACAGCTCTGTAGTCACACTAGTCAGTCGTGATCAAAAGTCAAAAATTTTAGGCACGATTTAGAGGCAAGGTAATATGTATAGTCATGATCGTTAAAATAAGATAAAGGAATTTAAAGTTGTCTTGGTCATGCCAGGTCATCTGGGCACGACTAATCACAAGGGAATTTAAATATAATCAGAAAATTAAATCAAGGTCGAAAAGAGTTTTATGCACGAGTGTTTAAAATCCAAACAAGATCAAAATTAAATTTCAATACGATCATAGATACGGTCAGTCTAACCTTGGTCAACAGTTATATAGATATGAGAAAGAGTATGATAGCAGCATAGGCATGACCAAACATGAAATTTCGGTATGATCGGGGATAGTATGAAGCTTAATCATGATTAGAAAAGAACTTAGTCATTAGTAAGAATTAAATCGAAAGTTAAAGCACGAGTTGTAATAGCATTGAAATCTAATCACGATTGAAAATTTTAAGTCTCGACACGATCTTAGTTGATCATCAAAACATAATTTAGGCAAGATGAAGAACAAGGTCGTCGAAGTCTGGGCACGAGCATCCAATGATGGAAATTCAGGTCACAATTGAATTTAATCCAATTGAGTACGATCCAGGATATGGATATGATCAGAGATATGACCAAAGTCGAATGTTCGCGATCAAGGGAGTTGTAATTCAACGATATTGAAAACTCAAAGGATGATTCCAGGATGGAATAAATCAAATTTCTCTTTTTGATAGGGAAATCAAAAGACAAGGTTTCATAGGGAAGCCAAGTTAATCATCTCTCTCTGATACCATCAAGTTATCTGATCATCATTTGTCAATCATACCTTTATCTCACAAGTCCATTTATGAAAAATCAACCTTTATATGACTACTACCAAAAATTATACCCTTCCATCATAAAGATTGGACCTTGTCATGATTACCATAGGCCAAATTCCAAAATTCCAAAACACTACTCATGAAGCATACCCTTTATTAGAACTTAACACTATCCACTTAATCATCCTTATGTCCAAATTCTTCCACCTTGTTCTAAATTGGATCTGAAACCCCTAAATCAAGTTTATGAAATCATTGAACTTGTTCAAATCACGCTCCTTGTGTTATTCAAATCTAATACCACTAGGCCTTACAAAAATTATTCTCCATTATAAAATCAATCTTCATACTTTCTTCAACATACACTTTCAAACATTATTCATCTTAAATTTTTTTTATTACCACAAAATCTATTTTTTAAACTCAAATTTTTTGTTCTCTATCCTCATACCAATTTCTTGTCCAATTTTGTATCATCATCGCATATAGTTAAAATCTTTCCCCATTATTAAATTCTAATTTTGCATCATAACCTTAATGTGAAATATCTCGAGAATCAATAACCTAAAATTATCCAAATTCAAAATATTTCGATCTTGGATATTCTCGTCAGTTTCTAAACTATATCCATGAAATATAAATGTTCTAACCGTCTGTAAACCCCCTAAATTTTTACTATATTTTATTAATTTATTTTGGTATTAATTTTTATTTTGTTTGTATCGTACCTCGTGTGCGAATGGGTAAAGACGTAAATATGAGATATTGTTCATTCATATACAAATATTTTATTATTGTTTTTCTATGAATATAGAAAAATATGTTGTTATACATAGTATAAACAAATATTTTCATAGCAAAAGAACATTTCACGATATTTGCCAAAACCTTTATCTTTTACTTTATAAAAGATTATTTTTTCTAGTTCAAATTAATTTAGAAAACTAATTTTATGTAAATACCTTATTTGCATGGATGTACAAATTTTATTCATATATTTTTGGATTTTTGAAATTTTATATTATTATTTTTTAGAAAAGATATTTTGAACTTATTGTGGTAA
>JANAVB010028563.1:0-20117 GCA_029216955.1 Iris pallida
AGATTGTCAAAGGCTTTTGAAGAATTGAAGAATAGGTTGACCTCAGCACGTATTTTGACTCTTCCTTCTGGATCGAGAGGATTCGTGGTTTATAGTGATGCATCAGTGGACTTGGATGTGTTTTGATGCAACATGGAAAGGTCATAGCCTACGCATCGAGGCAGATGATGGTATATAAGAAGAATTACCCTACTCATGATCTGGAGTTAGCAGTGGTGATCTTTGCATTGAAGCTATGGAGGCATTATTTGTATGGAGAACGTGTGAAGATATTTACGGATCATAAGAGCTTGAAGTATGTCTTCACGCAAAAGGAGCTGAATATGAGACATAGGCGGTGGTTGGAGCTCATGACAGACTATGATATTAATTGCAGTACCATCCTGGCAAGGCGAACGTAGTGGCGGACGCTTTGAGTAGGAGCCTACTGCATATTTCTTGACAACCAAGTCGCAGTTATTAGAGGATCTTCAGGAGCTTGGAATAGAAGTCATTATGCCGGGACATCAAGGAAAATCTAGAAGTGCAGTCGTCGCTCGTGGATAGGATCAAGGCAGCTTTGCCTACAGATGCAAGATTTCGAAGACTTCGTGAGAGGACAGAGACTGGAGAGCAGACATGACTTTGTATTCATGAGGATGGAACATTAAGGTGCGAGAATCGCCTATATGTTCCAAATGGAGAAATGAGACAGGAGTTGTTGAGTGAAGCCCACAGTTCTATTTATTCTATTCATCATGGGAGTACTAAGATGTATCGAGACTTGAAGCAGTACTATTGGTGGCATGGTATGAAGAGGGAGATTGCACGCTTCGTAGCAAAGTGCTTGGTCTGTCAGCAGAAAAAGACAGGGCACCAGAGGACCGCAGTAATGTTGCAACCGCTTCCCATTTTTGAATGGAAGTGGGAGCATATTATCATGGATTTTGTTACTGGATTTTCGAGGAGTCCTAGTGGAAAGGACGCAGTTTGGGTGATTGTGGATAGACTCATGAAGTCGGCACATTTTCTGCCGTTCAAAGTGGGTCAGTCTACCGAGATGTTAGCTGACTTGTACATGAGGCAAATTGTGAAACTTCATAGGGTACTAGTAGTAAAGTCTCGGACATGGATTCTAGATTCACCTCGCATTTCTGGAGGAGTATACAAGAGAGCTTGGGTACGAGACTCAAGTTCAATACTTCGTATCATCCACAGATGGATGGTCAGTCGGAGCGTACTATACAGACCCTAGAAGACATGTTGAGGGCGTGCTTATTGGACTTTGGAGGCTCTTAGGAGGATCACCTGCACTTGGTGGAATTCTCCTACAACAACAGTTACCAAGCTAGTATACAAATGGCACCATATGAAGCATTGTATAGGAGGAAGTGTAGATCACTCATATATTGGAGCGACGTAGGAGAGTGACAGATACTTGGACCAGAGCTTGTGACGCAGACAGTCGAGAAAGTGAAGCGGATTCAGAGTCATCTTCAGGCAGCTCAAGACTGGCAGAAGTATTGGGCCGATATGCATCGTCGACCACTGGAATTCAAAGAGGGAGAACATATATTTCTGAGGATCTCACCGACGCGGGGTACCATTAGATTCAGGACTAGAGAAAAGTTGGGTCCAAGGTATATAGGACCGTTCGATATCATTGAGTGTGTAGAAGAGGTGGCATATTGTCTTGTATTACCCCCATCACTAGAGGGAGTGCATGATGTATTCCATATCTCACAGCTGAGAAAGTATGTGACTGATCCCAATCATGTGGTCGATCACTCTGAGATCACGGTGGGACCCAGTTTATCATACGAGGAGCTGTTGTGGACAAAATTAAAAAGAAGAAGAAACGATGTCTTTTCTTATTGGCGCAAGGTACCACAAATTGAGTACGCCTGAGAGATCCAGCGCTGAAGATCCCCGAGTACAAAAAGAATTCTGGGGAATGGGACGATGGAGATCGAGCGGCAGTTGCTCCTTTACTCCGTTGACACTCCGATTACAAAAGTGGGAGAAAACCTAAGAAAATTGCTAACTCTCGGCTCACTGGCAATAAGTACAGCAATTTGGCTCTTAAAAATGCTCTCCGTCCTGTCCTTTGAAGAGGTATAAGACCCCTTTTTATAGTTGTTTCCGTGCTGGAATGATGTTATGAGCCAACATGAGAAAATATACTGATTTTTATGTGGACGCATAGTCCTGCTTTGGGCGCATAGAGTGTAGGCGCATGTAGACTTCGTGATCGTGGGTTGATCGTGGGGTTGACATGGCCGCATGCTTCGGTGCACGACTGCTCGTGGAGACTAATGTGGCCGTATGCTTCGGTGTACGATTGATCGTGGGTTTGACCGAGTCGGGGGCTGTCCTGACTTGGGTGCATAGCCTGAAACAGGGCTATGCGTCCCCTTCTGGAGGAGTCTAGAGTGGGCACATGGGCGCATAGCTTGCTCTGGTGACTTGGGCGCATAACATGCTTTGGTGACTTGGGCGCATAGATTGCTTTGGTGACTTGGGCGCAAAGCTTGCTCTGGTGATTTGGGTGCATAGCTTGCTCTGGTGACTTGGGCGCATATGACTTCTCTGGCTTGGGCGCATGGTTGTCAAGACTACTGAAATTTTTATGCTTCTACAAGACCCCCTTCAAAGTTTTTGATACTTGAACGAGTTCGAAATACTTTGAAAGAAACATGGACCGTCTTCTCGTGATGCAGTGGGCGCATAGCATAGCTCTCCCTTTGGGCGCATAGAGTTTGGCCAGACTGTCAGAGATATGGCTGTTGAGATCTTCTTCAAAAATCTGAACTAACAGATTCATCAGAGTGGAATTTAAAGAGGTCTATCCTTCATGCCTTGTCCATGTCAGCAAGTGGCAGTCGCATAATGTGCAAGAGACTGGGTCTTCATGTGAGTGCATAAGTCATAGTGGGCGCACAGTACGCAGTGGGCGCATAGGCGCATAGGAGTAGTAGGCACATAGTGTTTGGTCCATGCCTATAAATAGGCCTTGAAGAGAGAGAAGATTCATTACTCTCTTTTCCTTCAAAACTTTCAAAAAGACTTTTCATCTCTTCTCTGCACGAACCATGTCTCCCAAGGCCGCTAAGAGATCTGCGAAGGGCAAGGGGCTGGACCGAGTGGCTCTCCTCCTGCGACAGCGTCCTCGCTAGTGCAGGACCCGATCCTGGGTGAGGCTACGCCTCAAAACAAAGTCTTGAGCGTTAATTTGCGATGCTCAGACTTTTCCTCTGCCTGGGCGCATGTGCCAAGGTAACATGTTTCTGTGAGCATTTATATGCGCCAACAAAAGCATGCGCCCACACTGTGGTGTGTTATGCGCCCACATGCTGCTATATGTTATGCGCCCACATGCTACTGCATGTTATGCGCCCACATGCTGTTGCATATTATGCGCCCACATGCTGTTTGTATGTTTTTGCGCCCATATGCTGTTTTGGGCAAATAGCCCTTTAGGCACATAGCTCTTTGGAAGCATAGGATTCCTCCAGCACTTAGTTTTTTTTCTACAGATTCTGAGTCTGACTTTCTCTTCCATCCTTGCAGTTAACATGTTCGTCCCGGAACTTGGTGGAATCCCTTTCGGCTATGCTTGCCAAGTCCTCGGCACAAGCCTCATAACCAACATGGTCAGCAAGGTTCAGGCCAAGATCAGTCATAACCAGCCTACGGAACGGACGCTCGCCATACTTGAATATGACAAGACCTTCTAGAAGCAGATGATTAACGATGAGAAGCTCTTGCTCGGAGGGGCACATCATTTCAAGAAGCCGTACTTCCTGTTCGGTGACAGTATGGGGTTCGAAGATGGCGAGACGATATGCTTGAGAAACCCACTGGTGGCCAAGCTGAACAATCAGAGGGTATGGCTACCGTTGATGGAGCGTCAGTATCCTTTGTCTGCATTTACTGTCTTAGCCGCACGGCGACAGATGAAATGGAAGCTAACCCTTGAGCACCTCGGGGTCGTCTCTGGAAGAATACAGCTCGACTCGGAATATCGGAAGAAGGATACTTTCAAGTGTGTCAGGGGCTCTATATCTTACTCCACGAGGGGGCTGCAACCTGGTGCCATCATAAACGATATTCCGATTGACCTCCACCCTTATGCTGTCGACATGCTTTACAATTTGATGATATCGGGGGACATGTCGTATCCTGTAGGAAAGATACGAATGGAAGGCTGGAGGTATCCAGTTTCATTCTGGAGCAACCTCACTGACTGGGAGCTTTCCACGTATGAAGCCACCCTGAAGACTGCTGGCCTTTTTTATGCTATTTGTAGTGCCCAGTCCCGCTCAGTCAATCGGAGGAATCGAAACGCCGACGGCGTTCGGCCTTAGCCTTACAACGGCTGCTGGAAGACATCGCTCGGTCGAGGCGACCGCTCGTTCAGGTGGGATAGTTTCGGTGAACTTGCCTCATCTTAGCCTTCACATAATAAATCGCATGTTTTCAACTTGCACAAGTAGGCTTAATAATAAAAGAGATGAATCCACATAGCTAAAGGGAGTAATCCCGACGGATCGAATTGAGATAGAATATGGAAAGGTCCAACGGTCGGCTTAGAGTTGGTGCACGACGTGCTTTGAAAATGACACTTGATCCTTCGTCCCGTGGCTTGGAAGAAGGAAAGTTGGTTGAGTAGGCGAAGTATGAACGTAGCCTAAGTCATAGGCATCGCCCGCATGAATGCTTCATAAAGCATGCACGGTCCTGTCGTCCAAGGCTTGGCATAGCCTTGGCTTGCCCCATGAGTTAAGTTGCGTTGCACAGCTTGTGCCATAAGTCTAGGAACCCAAATGACTTGGTCGTTCAAAGTTGAACGCGCGCACGGCACGTTCCATCGAGACAAGGCTTGACGCGGCCTTCGCTCGTTAAGTTGTAGGCTTGAGTAAGTTAGGCAAAGTTATGTCGGTCGACCTAAGTCATTTGAAGTGCTGTCCCACTCATCCTGCGGTTGTCAGGTTAAATAGTCCTACGATCCCAAGGCCCGTCATATAAAGTATGACTTGGGCGATAGCGTTGCGTAGATCGGAAGTCGGCTTAAGGCACGGTGCACGGACTTAGTATCTAGGGCATGAACCACGGTTGATTGAATGAGTTTTGGAGAAAGGATTATTGAATAGGCATTGAATGAATGAAATGATATGGTAACATAGAAAGAATGCTCGCGACCGTGGGTCGTCGAGGGGTCTCAAATGATAGAAGGTTTGATCTTGGTTTTGGAAAAAAGATGATAATACTGAAAGTGCAATGACTGTGTGAGACGTCAGTTTGAGTGAAGGGTCTTGCATGGTCATTGGACAACTTATCGACAAGGTAGAGTTTTTCCGCACGGCATCCCATGGCGCCACGGGACCGATGCGGCCTAAGGAAACACGGTGGTAGCTGTGCTGGCTCGACAGCACCGGGTCAGTCAGGGACTTCCAGGGGGCTAGCTATCTTGCGCTGGAAGGGTCCCGGCCGACCGCAAGCTACGTGTCCAGGTATAGCTTGTTATGCTAGTGCCCCATATAGATGAGTCGGCATTGTAACACCCAGTTTCTAAAATGAGGGTAATTTTAAAATTTTGTATTTTAATTTATTTAATTATGATATTTAAATGATAATATGATTTTTGGTAATTTTTAATCATTTTAAAACTGTTTTAAATTATGACTTATAATTTTGGTGTTTGACTAGTGTAACCTTAGAGCCTAGCCATGTGATTAGGATGTTTGACTAGTACATTATAGCCTAGAGGGTATTTTGGTTATTTTAGGATTTATTTAAATTTATTATGATTTATGGGAATTTGTGTGATTTTGATATTAATTAATTATGGCTATGTGTTATGTTAGTCATGACTAGTTGAGACTTGTAGACTAACCTAGAACTAACCTTAGTTGGTAACCCTAGTCTAACTCTAGTCAACCTACTTTTAGTCATTAGAGATTGGTCTTAAGGTAGGAAGGATTACTTAAGTAAAACTAGTTCATGACTTGTGGCATAAGTCAATGACTTATGATTTATCAATTTTGAGACTTGTGATTAAGCCATAGGCCCAAAACCAAATTAAACCCACCCATGGCAGCCAACCTAGGGATTCCCACCCCTATTTAATGCCTCTTTTATTTAGGGTTAGCCTCTCTTGGAAATAGATCTCAAGTTTAGAAGGAGGTAAATCCCCAACCTTAGAAATTTCTAATTAATTCATTTTAGCTCCTTTTTAGTCCTAGTCTTTTGCAATAGGATCTAATTTATATTTATATACTGATTTTGGAGGAGCACCTCAGTTTGCATGCAATTTGGAGATTTGGAGTTGCCATTTAGAATCCCCTCTTTGAAGCTTTTCTTGAGTTTTGATACTCAATAGGTAAATCATCTAAACTCATAGTTTTTCCTAATTTCTTTGCATATAAGGTTAGGTTTTAGGGTTTCCTAGCTGTCCCCAAAATTTGGGCACAATTTGTGTCCATTTTGTGTCCGTATCGGACACGTATCATGATAGGCATACTAGGTGTTTGTAGAAATGCCACATAGGAATTTATTTTCATATTTTTGAAATATAATTACATGGACTTGTAGATCTTGATGTGTGTGTCAATATTTGTGAAGGTGTCCTAGTGTTTTAGTGTCCTATTGTGTCAGAATTTTGGGTTGGACACGCCGTGCACACACGTACACTGTGTCCTGCATCACGGGCTCATTTTCTCTCGACACAGGACACTTCGTGTCCTGATTTTTGGTGTAAGCCTAGGGGCAACGACTGCCACCGTGCTCCCAAAATTTGGGAGTACCTCGTGGAGTGTGCGTAGCGCAATCGCCCCCGCACTGGCCGCGTACTGTCGCGCGCAGGCGGCTGTGCACGCGCATAGGCACTGCTGACACGGGGCTCGTGTCGTGTCTGTGTGTCACGTGTACACGATACAGGCTGACACAAACCTAGCCCTACCCTAGGCGAACCTAGGTGCACAAACACGTGTCGTGTCGTGTGTCGCGTGTTATACGCGCGTGCACGCATGCACGATGATTATTTGTGCACAGTGCGTGTCTGTGTTCGTGCAGCTATTTGGACACGACTCGTGTCCAATTTTTGGACACGAGATGACTCTTAGGACCCCTGCACTATGCTACACTATTTACCAACTCCTTATTTGTAAATTTGATGATTAAATTGATTCGAATTCATCGATTTCCCAATATGGACTGATACACATGGCTGAATGTATTCTGTATCGATTTTATTCATTTTCTGTTTTTTTGTTGTTGTTGATTTAATGAGTAAATTAGGACTTGCCTACATACTGTTAATAGATGAATATGTAGTTGTGTTTGTATGGGGATAAGGGGAATCACTGAATCGGGTTTTTGCACTTGGATTGGGGTTCCTGTCCTATTAAACTGATATGTGTTGGTTTGTTGAACTGTCAATTTCCTGAGACAATTCCTAATTTTAGTGATTAGTTGATTCCTAAATTAGGTCCTAATCATCCCCTAATCTCTGTTAGTATAAACTATTCATTATGATGGGATAATCGAATGGGATTGGAAAATGCTAGGTTGACTGATACTTAGTATCAGTGAGGGTATCACTGATCCTTATTTTCGAATTTTCATTCAATGTTTAATATCGTATATTATGTTTTTATTTAAATTACTATTCACTAAATACCATGTTTAGGACTGTTAAGGAATCATTGAGGGCTTACTGATTCATTCACTGTTGATTCCAGAGGCATGGAAATCATTTCAGTTCAATTGAATGTTAACTGTTAAGAAAACCTGGGATGGTTCCTAGTGATTTGATTTTAATTTTGTCATCTAGCCTTGACTAATTGATTCACTATTAGGAATGAAACATGGAGACTTAACTACATGATTATTCTTCACTGTATTTTCCTGAGAATTCCAATTTGCACTGTCACATGTTTCAGCTCTTCATGAGACCTCTGTACACAGAACACTAATGGCACACAAAACCCGAGCTCATGAACCACACACAGGTTCCTGATGCATCACACACACACTGCATACATTTTCCTGCACATATACAAATCTGAGTTCACATATACCTGAGATTGAAGGGGGTTTAATATATTAATTTCCTTTCTTTTCTTTCTAGAATTGATATTAAAAATCTGAGTTTGTTTTGATATGGAAACCTGTGTATACACTGTCAATTGGTTCCTAAGTTTTCATTAAACCTGAGATTGTAGGTTCATATTTACATGTGTATTTTGCTGTCAATTGATGAGTTTAGATTCGAAATCAGGAATGAGTAATAGACTGTTTGAAAAACCTGTTATAGGCAACCTGAGATATGTTAAATCTGAGTTCACATTGGACACTGCTTGCACACACACACATGCCTTGCCTCACATTTCCCCTCACATTCCTAACACACACACATACACACCCATGCCTAAACTCTATACCACACACACACATGTTAGACACATGCCCACACTCTAATGTCCACACACCCATTCCTGTTAACCCATATCCTACACACACATGTTACCCCCTTTAACCCCCTCTCTATTTCTTTATGTATAAATACATGTAAAATATATATGTATGCATATATGAACCTATCTAAACTATATATGTATGTATGCATTATGAACCTATGTAAATATATATGTATGTATGCATAGATGAATGTATGTAAATATGTATATATATAGATATTGATATTGATATATGATATTGATATATGATATATGATATTGATATATGGGTTGGCATAGGCTTGGTATAGGCTTGGCTTGGTGTTGACCTAGTCAGACTAGGGTTGACCTAGATTGGACTTGTTAGACCTAGTTTGACCATAGTTGACCTAGGTGTGACTTCCAGGGTTGACCAAGAGTTGACCTTGACCTAGTTTGACCTAGACTCATGTAGAATGCATAGTAGAGCTTCATTTTATCATTTTAGACTTGTTGTGACTTGTACTGTTCTATAGGAGACAGATGCCACTCCTCGGACATTATATTCTCTTCGGACATTCGGGATACCAGGCGAGTACATTCTCTGATCATTTCATATCCTGTTTAGAATTATTTTCCTGCTTTAAATTACTTTACTTGATACTGTCACGTTGGTCACACGGATTGGTACTATATAGATCTTTTCATGAGATGTTATCCCCCTCGGGAGCATCGGATACTGCATGTTTTGTGCGTTTCACGAATCATCACGTATCTCTATGCTTCCTCTGATTCACGAATCGCTTGTGACACATGTACTCTCATGTTCACAGAGCCATCATGAATCACCTTCACGTATCACTCATTTTATGAGCCATGTGAAGTTTCACGAATCTTAACATAACTTGAACAGATCCTTGTGTATTGATTGGGGATGGGGGAGTAGAAATAGACATGTGAATATTATCCCAGTAGCTGTAGTCATGAATCACTCTCTTAGCTGTAGTCATGAATCTCCTATGCCATTCACATGTTTATATTTTACTCTGACTCACTAGTCACTATTATTTCTCTATGTATAGTAGATATTTCTATTACAGTTCTCTCTCTGTTTACATACTGTATTTCTTCAGTTCATGTATCTTACTTTACTGTATGATTATATTTTCTAACCTGCTATGATCTGTTGAGATGTACTGTACTCGCTCCTGTCCTGACTGGACCTATTAAAAATATTACAGAGGATGAGGAGGAGGCCCTATGTACCAACTATTACGGAGCAGGCTTAGACGACACCTGCGACCTGGTTCCTCTGGAAGACCCAGCTGCAGTACAGAATGCTACTCCCATAGTCTAGGCTAGATAGCTAGGCTTTAGCTTTTCTTTCAGCATTGTTATTTGAATTCAGTTGTTGTTCTGAGATGTAGTTTATATTTAGAGACTCGTATTGAGCTGGATGTTCTTGAGTTGTTATCTTAGACACTTAGATTTTCTCTCTCTCATTTGTATTACATTGTGGTTTTGATCTCTCTATCTACCTTTACTATTCTGTATCTGCCTTAGATGTGATTGAGACTGTTCTGTTATGTCACCTCCATTCGGAGTGTATATACTGTACAGGTACCTTTATATTGTTAGATGATTGACCTAGGACAGCGTTCTACCGCCGACACTGCGGCGTAGGCTGGGCGTAGTTACGTTCTCGTACCCTCATAGGGGGTGCGGGTCGTGACAGGCATGGGCGGCGATCCGCGTATATGCCTTTGGACTGAGTCGAGTATTAGAAGAAGTGAATCAAGAGTCGAGTCAAATGCGTGCTCGGTCAGAAGACAATGTTTGGGCCTAAGATTTGGCTGCAACGAAGACCCCGTACTTCAGCACGAGATGTGGCATCGAGTCCTATGTCGTCGGCATATAAGTTGCGTGGTTATGGTTGAGTTGTTTGAGTTTAAGTCAGGAAACCGCCGCAAGGCAAAGTTGTTCGAGTAACCCTTAGTTCACAAGTAGATGGGTCAGTTGGTGATCAAAGTAGCAAGGGCCGCGAGGCGGCGATATGATCGAGTCTCATTGAGTTACGAGGCACGGCCTCAGCAAGGGTTTGTAGCACGGTCACATGGAAGTGGAGCCTCGTCGCATAGTTGTGTCTCTGATATCAAGCCGTAAGGCAAACACAACTCGATAAGTTAACGTTGTCGTCGTAAGCACGAGATGGTCTAGAGACACAGAATATGCAAAGGCGTCAGTCCTAAAACTGATCCTAAGGCAAGACTAGAAAGACAATTGATAAGAAGGGACTATGCTGCACAAAGTAAATGAACGTGTTGGTTTTGTATGGGTGGGCGAGGAGCTCATTCCACCAGTACAGTTGAGTACTGACACCCACACAGTGTTCATATGCAGGCACAGGTAGAAGCTCGTGGCACGGAGCTCGCTTGGATGCGTCAAGGCACGGAGTTCCTTGGTGATTCGAAGTGTGCGGCCGCGTGGATTGAAGACTTATACAGGACATAATGTGTGGATATCGCCTTCCGAAGCTTCCGCTGGATCAAGACTTGAAATTGAGAGATGAGAGAGAGCTGAGTGACTTATAATGTGAGATGAGTAAGCTTGAGTGAGCTTGAGAGACTTGTAATCTCGGCCTTGCGCCCCACTGTAATCTTTGTTTCAATATCAATAAAAGAATGTTTTACAATGACTTGTGTTTTGCTTCAAATTCCGCTGCTATTATTCAATGTCTCTGCTTGGGACTTCTGTGCGACGACCCCGTCGCAGCCGCTGAAATCGGCCGTTATGGAACCCGTCTTGCACGAGCGTAATCTAGGCTCATGCGGCATCACGCCTTAGCGAGGACGATCGCTCCTACGGGAGCAGGGCGTGACATAATAGTATCATAGCACGGCTTTACGTCCTTGGACTATCGATTGAATTCTTTAACTCGTTGTTTCTGCGAACTCTGAATGTTGCTTCCGTATATTGATATCGTTGGTGCGCTCTCTCTTAAATGTCCCACGGGATGTCCATACAATAAGTCTATCTATTTTGCAAAACGTAGGAGAACAGTTTTTGATAAAACAAAAAGATGGTTCGCGTAAGCACGGTTGGCTAAGTCGGGCTGGGCATATACACCAAAGTTACGTCGACCTTAGAAAAGTCGAGTGCGGGAATTGGATTGTGTCGGACGAGAATGAGTTGAACTCGATTGAGTAAAGTGAGATGACTATCGATAGGGGTGCTATCGAATGATGATGTTATCGTCGGTGCGATATAAGGTGAGCGTGCTTGAAATTTAAGGAATCGTTCGAACGGAAATTCGAGGAAGTAGATTGTGAATCGAATGATAGTTTTGTGGATTTGTTGAATGACTTCATTCCTGAGTGGTGTATGTGATAGTCTCAGGAATGTCGATCGATCGATTGAGGATTCGAGGTGTCAGCGAGTCTATCAGCAAGCGTCGCACATATACAAAGCCTTAGATCGGGTGCGATTGATTGAGTCGTTGTCTGAAAGTTTGATAAGTGGATTCGAACAACTTAGAAATTGACGCGCACGAAACGTGCACGGGATTGAGGATTATGCGAAGTATGAAACACAAGAATGATTGAGTAGGTGAAATCGAATTGAGAAAAAGTTAGGGTGTACAAATGGATGACTTGATCGAGGAAATCAAAACGGATCGTATACGAAAAGTTAGCACGACGAGAAGATAGCGTGCATGAAAAGTTTTATTTGAATGTTTGAAAATGACTTTAAGGATTGGATTGAATGTTGCTCGATGATTGAGTTAACAAAGGGACGATGCGATTGAGGAAATGCATTGGCCGATGACTTAAGATAGACGAATGAACAATACGTGAAATCGGTTTGAGGAAATTGATGTCGTGAATGGTTCGAGGGATAATGATCGAACTTGAATTTGAATGTCGAGGAGATTATCCAGTCGGACGATAGCATCATTCGCACGACTCGAAACTTGTTGTAAAGGAAGATCGTCAGGTTACGCATGTCATCGATGGTATTGAGGCGTATCAAAGATCGATATGCGATAACTCGGGGGTACTCTGACTCGGCGAATGATGAAAGTGCAAGTGTTATTGTTCGGTTGGATGCGATACTTAGGATTTTGATCGAGATGAATGTTCGATGAAAATGATCGTGTCTTGATGGTTACGTTGAAAAGCCACAACGTCGACGATCTTGTCTTGCGCGAGCGCAACTCAAGCCTCGTACATGCGTTGCGTCAAATTTGGGGCGATTGTTCCGTATGAGCGCTGACATGGTGATTTATGTCGCGGGAATGATCGAACTCAGAAAATCAGGACGCGGCAACGTTGATTGTCTCGACTTGTCGGTTTGACGCGAAGGTGAATTCGAGGATGTTTGGATTTGCGACTGATGAATGAAAGAAACTTGAGGATTGAGTAGGTCCAATCTGCGCATCGAGAATAAACTAGTCTAGACGCAAAACAAGAGTTACGTCCCGATGAGGATGATTATCCCGCGGGAGCGTGCATGGTGATTCATGCCCACCGTAGAAAATCTGACTCGCGTGAGATCGGGACACAACATATTGTTAAGCTAGACGACCTCATGATCGATTACGTGAATTGGAATAGATGACTTTGGAAATATGGAATATAGAATTTTGGTTAGCAATGAATTGCGTCATAGCGTGCTCGAATTGAGAAAGATTGATAGGCGATATGTGTCGAACGTGTTCAAAGAGATAGACTATGCGAAATGGCTTGTTGAACGAGTGAGATTGATATGTTAAGGAATTGGTTGAAACGTAAGTTGTCATAGGATGACTTTGCTGAATAACTCGGACCCCGTGCGACGAAATGTTGGGATGTGTGTAGGCAATCTATGCTCGAAGTTTAGAAATCGGAGTGATGCGAGCTTGGGTAGAAAACCCCGTACTATCAACTTGGTTTGACCTCAGGATGGGGTCAGTGTTGATATCGTTGTTTGGGAACTATGATTCCAATACTGACAAAAAGACATAGCCTAGCAGTTAGGCAGACGTTCTGGTGCGGAGCGATAGGAATGGTGAAGGCACCACTCATGAGGCTCGGTTAACATGCATGTATATCAAGGACGCTTGAATGCGTGCACGATCCGACTCGAGTGGTGATGGCAGGATTCGCTATCACGAGGCTTGGTTGAAATGCATGTATTTTGGGGACGCCTAAGATATGTGCACGATCCATACTAAGTGATACGTTGAATTAAAGTAAGATTTGAGGAACGAAGAAGTATCGAGGATTTTGAGATTGTAAGTTTTGAAGAAAGGATTGAGGGTAGCACGAGCGTGGCTCGGATTTGAGTAAGGCATAGAAGAATTGTGTACGAGAGTTCTTGAATGTTGAGTAAAGTGATAAGTCGATAAGTGTACTCAGTTAGTTTCGAGGATGAAACTTTTTCTGAGTGGTGTATGATGTAGTGTCCCGTCCCACTCAGTCAATCGAAGGAATCGAAACGCCGACGGCGTTCGGCCTTAGCCTTGCAACGGCTGCTGGAAGACATCGCTCGGTCGAGGCGACCGCTCGCTCATGTGGGGTAGTTTCGGTGAACTTGCCTCATCTTAGCCTTCACATAATAAATCGCATGTTTTCAACTTGCACAAGTAGGCTTAATAATAAAAGAGATGAATCTACATAGCTAAAGGGAGTAATCCCGACGGGTCGAATTGAGATAGAATATGGAAAGGTCCAACGGTTGGCTCAGAGTTGGTGTACGGCATGCTTTAAAAATGACACTCGATCCTTCGTCCCGTGGCTTGGGATAAGGAAAGTTGGTTGAGTAGGCGAAGTATGAACGTAGCCTAAGTCATAGGCGTCGCCCGCATGAATGCTTCATAAAGCATGCACGGTCCTGTCGTCCAAGGCTTGGCATAGCCTTGGCTTGTCCCATGAGTTAAGTTGCGTTGCACAGCTTGTGCCATAAGTCTAGGCACCCAAATGACTTGGTCGTTCAAAGTTGAACGCGCGCACGACACGTTCCATCGAGACAAGGCTTGACGCGGCCTTCGCTCGTTAAGTTGTAGGCTTGAGTAAGTTAGACAAAGTTATGTCGGTCGACCTAAGTCATTCGAAGTGCTGTCCTACTCATCCTGCGGTTGTCAGGTTAAATAGTCCCACGATCCCAAGGCCCATCATATAAAGTATGACTTGGGCGATAGCGTTGCGTAGATCGGAAGTCGGCTTAAGGCACGGTGTACGGACTTAGTGTCTAGGGCATGAACCACAGTTGATTGAATGAGTTTTGGAGAAAGGATTATTGAATAGACATTGAATGAATGAAATGGTATGGTAACATAGAAAGAATGCTCGCGATCGTGGGTCGTCGAGGGGTCTCAAATGATAGAAGGTTTGATCTTGGTTTTGGAAAAAAGATGATAACACTGAGAGTGCAATGACTGTGTGAGACGTCAGTTTGAGTGAAGGGTCTTGCATGGTCATTGGACAGCTTGTCGACAAGGTAGAGTTTTCCCGCACGACATCCCGTGGCGCCACGGGACCGATGCGGCCTAAGGAAACACGATGGTAGCTGTGCTGGCTCGACAGCACCGGGTCAGTCAGGGACTTCCAGGGGGCTAGCTACCTTGCGCTGGAAGGGTTCCGGCCGACCGCAAGCTACGTGTCCAGGCATAGCTTGTTATGCTAGTGACCCCATATAGATGAGTCGGCATGGGCGACGATCCACGTATATGCCTTTGGACTGAGTCGAGTATTAGAAGAAGTGAATCAAGAGTCGAGTCGAATGCGTGCTCGGTCAGAAGACAATATTTGGGCCTAAGATTTGGCTGCAACGAAGACACCGTGCTTCGGCACGAGATATGGCGTCGAGTCCTATGTTGTCGGCATATAAGTTGCATGGTTATGGTTGAGTTGTTTGAGTTTAAGTCAGGAAACCACCGCAAGGCAAAGTTGGTCGAGTAACCCTTAGTTCACAAGTGGATGGGTCAGTTGGTGATCAAAGTAGCAAGGGCCGCGAGGCGGCAATATGATCGAGTCTTATTGAGTTGCGAGGCACGGCCTCAGCAAGGGTTTGTAGCACGGTCACATGGAAGTGGAGCCTCGTCGCGTAGTTGCGTCTCTGATTTCAAGCCGTAAGGCAAATACGACTCAATAAGTTAACGTTGTCGTTGTAAGCACGAGATGGTCTAGAGACAGAGAATAGGCCAAGGCGTCGGTCCTAAAACTGATCCTAAGGCAAGACTAGAAAGACAATTGATAAGAAGGGACTATGCTGCACAAAGTAAATGAACGTGTTGGTTTTGTATGGGTGGGCGAGGAGCTCATTCCACCAGTACAGTTGAGTACTGACACCGACATAGTGTTCACGTACAGGCACAGGTAGAAGCTCGTGGCGCGGAGCTCGCTTGGATGCGTCAAGGCACGGAGTTCCTTGGCAATTCGAAGTGTGCGGCCGCGTGGATTGAAGACTTATACAGGACATAATGTGTGGACATCGCCTTCCAAAGCTTCCGCTGGATCAAGACTTGAAATTGAGAGATGAGAGAGAGCTGAGTGACTTGTAATATGAGATGAGTGAGCTTGAGTGAGCTTGAGAGACTTGTAATCTCGGCCTTGTGCCCCACTGTAATCTTTGTTTTCAATATCAATAAAAGAATGTTTTACAATGACTTGTATTTTGTTTCAAATTTTGCTGCTATTATTCAATGTCTCTGCTTGGGACTTCTGTGCGACGACCCCGTCGCAGCCGCTGAAATCGGCTGTTATGGAACCCGCCTTGTACGAGCGCAATCTAGGCTCGTACGGCATCACGCCTTAGCGAGGACGATCGCTCCTACGGGAGCGGGGCGTGACACTATTAGGGCCACCCAATATGGCGTAAAGGTTAACTGGCCAATATTTGTCTCTTTGGCGGAATTATACAACCTTCACACTTGTACTTTCTTTACTCCGGGCGGGGAGATGGGATTGGCTCTCCATGAGATGCAGGAAGTGTCGAAGCTTCCTTGGGGCACAGAGCCGTATAAAGAGTACGTGCCTTGCGATGAGGAGCTCCGAGACCTGGAGAATGAGAACTCCGAGATGATAGATATATACAAGGAGTTATTCTGCCACCTCCTCATCTGCCATAGGATAAACAAGAAAAGAAGGACCGAGGGGGACAATCCCCACACAAGAGCTTGGACGGGCTACGTCTTCGTTCAAGGAGAAGGAGAGGATCCGGCCTCCTTTTCGATTTTAAAACCTATGACAAAGTTCGAGATAGAAGTTCGGATGGTAGATTATGATACGACGGATACTGAGGACAGTGATGATCCTGAGGGGAAGTCCCCGATCGGCCACTACCTCCGTCAAGCTGAATATCCGTTGTTGGAGAAAGCCATGCTGGCAGCTTTCTTGATGATCTGGCTTCGTGACTGTATAGTCCCTGGTGGTTTAGGGACTATTGAGAGGATGAGCCGGAGCATAATACTTCCCGCTGTGAAGTTGGTATTCGGCTACCGGCTTGTCTTGCTTCCCATGATAGTCCGTGCCACTGAACGGGGTCTACGGGACTTTGTTAGAAATGCGGTGACTCCTGACGGTAGAGCCAACTTCGCCCGGACTGAACTTTCGTATCATTTCTTGATGGGGTGGCCGCTACTGCATTGTCCTACCCTGATGAACGCTGGGCCGACGGCGGACTCTTTGGCGGGAGACGTCTTTCTTCACTGATTCCGTGACGCAGACTGGGCCGTCACTGGTGTACCCGTTTGCAGAAGGGCTTTAAGCTTCTTGCAGAACTACGAGTTTTTCAGGGTATCCCCTCCATCCGGCAGCGGTAGCACAGGAGATACCTTAGTGGATGAGGGAGTTCATGCCACTAGCTTGCTGCTGGGGCATTTCACTGGCTTCAGTCTATTAGACCGTCGCATCTGGTGCTCATAAACAGGAACCATGCCTATCTGGAGCCATACCTGCCGAGTCGTTTCATGCGGCAGTTTGGCTATAGCCAGCTCATTTTGGGAAATGTTAGCCCACATTTAGAGTCAATTGGCAGCTTAATTGACGGGGTGCGTGCCTGGATATATTACAATATCGGATGCACGGGGGCAATCTTTACTCTGCCCTCGGATAGGCTCGAGACCCACCTGTGCTATGCTGCCGCCAAGTTTTATGTTCAGATCAATACTTTTCATCCCCGGTATGATCGTGAACAGAGCTTGATATTGGAGACTCGGTTTGGCCCCCCTTCTGCAAAACGTGCCCAAAATACGCCGAAGGGCCGTAAGAAGGAGGGCGCTGCTCCAGATGTGAAGCCAGCCGTAGCACCACGGCCGATGGCTATCCTTAGGGAGCCGGCAGTGCCTCCAAAGGAGGATACGAAAGATGGTTCTGCTCTTCCCAATCCTCCTCAGAAGAGAAAAGCTTCAATTGAATTGGCCCAGGAGCCAACCTTTAAGAGGAAGAAGAAGACTGTTGCCCTAAGGAGAGCCAAGGAAGTGGGTGCTGGCTCACCTCTCTTGAGAAGGTCTTCTCGGCAAACTAGAATAAGTAGAACGGCGTCGCGGGCCGTTACCATTCGGGAGGTAGATCCCTTCCTATACTCCATAGCCATTTTGGTCAAGCCATTAGAAGCTTTCTCACCCTTACGTTTGCCCTTTATACAGGACCCTGAAGTTGCAGCTGAGGCAGGTGCCTCCTCATCTGAGGAAGTAGATGTGACAACAGTGTCCCCTCCTTGTCCTCGACCGACATATGACGTTCAACCTTCCCCAGTCAAGGAGGCTGAATCAAAGGATGTTCAGGGCGAATGCCCGGATTATGGTGGCGACCAGAATGCCAGTCCTTCTTTCGATATCTTCTTGGGGGCGATATCTGAAATCGGGGCCATAATGAAAGATTTGGACGAGAATCAAGTCCAATCGGCTCATCCTTCCGCGGGTACGTTATCTTTGCGCCTCTCTTCGGATGAGATTTTTTACTTCGATTTTGCGTGCTCCTGGTGAAGCTGACTGCCATTGTATATTCCCTTGTAGACAAGGAGAAGACACCCCTCATAGAGATAGCAAGGTATTGGGGGAGAAACAGAGGTTGTCCCCGGCTTCTCTGAATTTGGTGGTGCGGAGAGATCTATTTGTGAGTCGGCATCGGCTGTAGAAGGAGGGGTTGAACAACCTACTGAGGGGGCTGTTGCTGAATCTGCTCCCGGTCCTGCTGGGGCCGTAAAAGATACCCAGTCTGATGCTGCTCGAGGCCTTGATATTGTTCCTCTTGAACAGCCTGGGCCTGCTCTCAGTTTCCCTAAAGCCAAGAACGATGACTTAGTCCAAGTTGGCGCTGAGCATGCTGAAGGTACGAAATTACAACTCTTTCGCATTCTTCTTTTTTTTGTTACTGATACATATATTATTTTCTTGTCAGGTTCGGCTTCTTGTCAGGCATCTCTTCCTAGAGCGGAAAAACCTCATCAGGCATCCTCCCCGACGACCTCCACTGAAGACGACGAGTGTCACGACCCGCACCCGCTATAAGGGCACGTGTGCGTAACAACGCCCAGCCCTCACCGTAAAAACGACGTGGAACGCTGTAGGTTTACTACTCTAACAACAGTTTATATAATATCAAAACCTGTATGGTCAACTCCGAACGGAGGACAAGCAATGATAATATATGAGTGCTCAATCACAACTCTAAGATGATAAAGTAAATACCGAATGATAAAGACAACATGACAATCAAAATATAACCTGTCAAGTCCAAACACAAAGAATATACAAGTCTAAGTCCAAAGTCTCTAATACAAGCCAAAATAATAACAGTTCTAAGAGTGACTGGAGACAAGGTCCAGTACAAAAACCTACTATATCTACAGGATAGGCGGTATCTCGCCCTGCGGTACTGCACCTTGCTGATCTAGGGTATCTATCTCTAAACCTACTACGTCCGGTGGGACGTAGTAAGTGCAATAATAGTCCTCCTCTGCATCTGTAAACATTGTCAACATATCCGGTCAGGATGGAACGAGTACATATATCTCATAACAGATCTCAAGATAGAATAAAAGCCATAAGACTGTAAATAGAGCATATACAATGAAATCATGGAGTGTAAATATATGTATCATGGCATGGTAAGCTGTAGAGCTAGAGCTAGAACATAAAAGTAGAACTGATCATGGTATGTACACAAATCAGGGTAAGCCATCTATCCAATGTATGTGAGTAGTAGTTTCAACTTGTGATCGGCTTGGGCACCTGTAAGTAACTGGCCTGGCTAGTCATAAGTGCGGTATATGACTAACACTGTTCAAGAATGCAAGATGGATTTGATCACAGGCATACGCTACTACTCCCCCACCCCCAACTGGTAGAATGGATCCAAACATGACACGTCACTGCACGGGATTCTATGAGAAGGGAGCAAGTCTTCTCTAGAATCAGTGACCACATATTGCGCAAAAGCTACAAGGGAGCTTGCACAATACATCCCAAGCTAACAAGGAGTAACATCTCTCGTCGAGATCCAGGAATACCAATCCGTGAGAACCATGTGTCAGGAATAAGTATATCTACACTAAGTACATGAATCATAACAGTTATCATAAATTGGGAAAAGTTATCAGAGAATGTACTCGCCTGTGATATGATATAATATGTCAACTGGATCCAATGCACGCCTCGAGGACCTATAGATAATAAGACGTATCAATACTATGTTTAGGAAGTAAAGTCAAATCAATTTA
>JANAVB010028564.1:0-33168 GCA_029216955.1 Iris pallida
CCTCTGTATGAATCCAAGTACATCCTTGCCTTTGAGCCAACAAACCAGCATAATGGCCGCATGGAGTGGGACATTACATACATACCTTACCGTCCATCAAGCCGCACATTCATACTAGACCGTGGCACCGAGTCACACTTCCATACTATACCATAGCACCACGCCACATCCTTACCATTCCTCTTCCCTTCATAAACAATACGACACACAAGCCGACATATTAATACTATGCTCCGTATTACAACAACACTATCTATGTGATATGTATCTAGAAACAATTCTATTAATCTATTTTGTCTTGATTAGTTTTATTAGCATGCAACAAACTCATACCATAAAGAACCAAACATGTAATATCAATTCATTAAGTGTGGAGATAAAGAAGCGAATGATCAAAACGACCCACCATGAAGAAACATTTATATGCCTCGATCGAGCAGATACAGAACCATGTCTCAAATAGACGATTTGATGTGATGCACAAACTTCTTAATCGGTATAACCATACAAATGAGCCATGCTCCATAAACTATCCAATTTGACAGAATTAAGTAAGCCTACATCACCGCTCAAATCATAAACCTTGTACAACACAAACTAAACATCAGAAAAAACCAAGAAGCTAACACAACCGCCTTCGCCCAAAGCATGTCATAACACCGAATACAAAGATGTCTAAATGTACCTCATCAAGAACCCAAGTCCAACCATGCCTTTGAGCAAACAAACTAGCATAATACATCGCATGGAGCGAGACATTACACGGTCGGAGACTGGATGCTAGGCCGATATGGCCCCAGGTTGGCCGGATATGGGTGGTTGGCCGAAGATGAATGAGCATATTGAAAGAGAATAAAGAAGAATATAAGGATGGAGGAGATAAAACATGTATATGAATATAAGGAGGAATAATTTAGACTGTGATGGAGGGGTTTGGTTGGGCATTGTAGACATAGATTAGGGGACTGGGTTAGGAGTCAGGGGGAGAAATAACCGACACAACGTACAGAAAAGAGAAGGAGAGTATTTAGGTGTTCATAAAAGGGGTTCTCATACACACGCACGAGAGAGAGAGAGAGAGAGAGAGAGAGAGAGAGAGAGAGAGAGAGAGAGAGAGAGAGAGACATGTTAGGTTTATGCAAATTTGGAATTGGAAGAAATTCTAGGAATTTTGTTAGTTTTTTTATTAGAAACTTAGAAAAAGTAGTTTATTTAATAAATTAATTTAATAAATTCCTATTGGATACCATTTACTTAAATTAAATTAAGTAATATTTTTTATAACAATTTGAAATAGGATTTACTTAAAAGGATTTTTGATTTAAATTCTCACTTAATAGGATAACTAGGATTTATGAGTTTATAGAAATTTATAATTACGAAAATGATTCGAATTTGGATCTGGATAGTTACACAATATCCACCTTAAAAATATTCGTCATTAAAATTTAAAGAGTTATTTGTATTTACCGTCCAATTGCTAATAATATCTCAACTACCACCATTTTAATTTTAATTAGTGCCATCTCCCATTCCTTCATAATCTTTTAATTGTAATTGCAGTTAACCCCCACCCCAAAAAATGCCTAATTTTTGAGAAATGGAGGTAGTACTAATTAAAATAAAAATTAGAGGGTCGTGGAGATATGATTAGTAATTGGAGGAGGTGTAAATATAAATAACTCAAATTTAAAATAGACATGCACAAGGGAAAGGATTTTATAGAAAATAAAATTTTGGAATAAGCAAACATTTTTGTACTTAACAAAAAAATAGAAGCAAAATTTGTTTTTAGAAGTAGCTTCATTGTGCTTTCAAAAGTTATCCTAAGAAATTAAGTTGCTTATCAATTAATAAACAAAAGCAACCATGGTAAGCTGCACTAAGCACACGTTCGGCCTATTGGCTGCAGGTAGCAGGTCGGGATCATCATTAGACCCGAGACCCATAGGCGTCCGAAAAGTCCGTCCGGCCCGATGGACCAAAGTCAGATATAGCTCGGTTATTAGGGAAGTCCGGTCCGGTCCGGTCCATATTAGTATAGGGCAGACTTTGAGCCAAGCATCCGCCTACCCGAGTCCGGCCCGAGGCTCACCCAATATCAGCCCGGCCTAGCTCGGCTCGAAAAGCCCGCCTAATGCTCAAATGTTTTCTTTTGTATGCCAATTTCTTGTTCTATATTATGTTGGAAATGTGTCTAAGTTGCAATCTACAAACTCGTCTTCCTAGTGGCCGTGGTTACAAGTTTTATCCTGAAATTTTACCGCTTCATTATGTTGCATGTAATATATTCTGATGGCATAGGACATGTCAGGATTTTAGGTGGATTGAGCATGGAAATGGAAAAAAAACATCATATAGTTTATACTCTCTACAGTAAAGTGGTTACAACCCATATAACAAAAAAGAAAAGAAAAAGAACAAGAACTTCACCTCGCTTGAAGTTCAAATCAAGGTCCAAAGTAAGAACAAACTATAATTTAGTGACTTTTAAGTATAGTTGGAAGTTGGAACACGATAATTTAGTGGTGCAATTGTTTGTAGACAATAATTTAGTGTGGAATTTAAGAATATAGTCTTGAAAGAATCTTTCAAAGACAAGGTTAACGATTAGATCTGAAAAAGGTCCATTTGAACTTTTTTTTTTTATTAAGAGCTAGTCCAGTCCGATTCGACTTAATCCCGAAAATTGGACCCTTGTGGACGAATTTGGATTTCATAAATAATAATTAAATCCGGTCCAAAATCTTTCTAGGACAAAAAAAAAAGATTAAAGTCCGGCCGAGTCCGTAAATTATGGGTTTGGACGTCGGGCCCAATGCCGATCCCTAGCTGCAGGGAGTCAAAAAGTGCTGCTCCTAATTTTTTTGAATGCGAGACCAGACAATGACGAGTGGTGTTAAAGAACTAACAATACACAGTACATTTCTTTCAAAAAAATATAACAAATTTCGCCGGTCTTCTTTCCTTCCCCCCAATTTTTCACTTTTGTTCTTTTCCTTCCCCCAAATTTTCACTTTTGTTCTTTTCGAGGCGCCAAAAATAATTAGGGTTTGCTCAAAATAGAAAATTAGGGTTTCTCTGGTCCCTCCGCCCCTTCCAGAAATGGCTTCCTCGTCGGCCTCCGCCAGCAAATTCGAGCCCTCCATGGCCCGTCTCCAGGTGAGCTTCCGCATGGCCCCCAAATTAGGGTTTCTTCTCGCAATGTGGATGGTCTTTGCGATAAATTTTGATCGTTTTCTCTTCAAAAACACCACATTTAGGAATGCCATGAAAAATCTACAGTGGGCGATTAGTTGGTTGTTAATCTGGATCGAAATGGGAATGGGAATGGGAGGGACATATAATAGATAGATTTACTTCATTATGTTAAGTCAGCTTTAAGAAAATGCAAGTTATATAATGATTATAAAGATGAGTTGCAGATATAGCTATATAATTTTGATTTATATCTGCATGATTGAATAAGACCCGCTGAAGTGGCGTCGTTCGACTTTACCTTTGGTCTCTTCTAAGATGTTTTCATTAACATTCGTTGCCGTCATTATGTTGCTGCAATTGCGAGGAATGTTGTAATTTGGATTTACTCACAGCAAAGTAACCAAGAGATTGAAATGTCGAGAAGGGTGGTCTTGGATCAGGCGCAAAATTTCTCCCATTGAAAGGTCAGGAAGAGTAGCAGGGTGTTCATTTGGTCAATTCGGTTCGAGGAACCGCAAAATTCCAAAACCACATAGCACCGAACTGAACCTTACCTCAAAATAACCATATTGAATAATTCGGTCTTAACCGCAAACCACATGACATTCAGAAAGAAAAACAATAATACTAAGAGCGGAGTCATGACTTCAAAACTTAATAATAAAGAGCCAGGCTGTGAGAGGGAGGAGGATGACGAACCGAGTGAGTGGAGATTGAAGGCCGGCTCTGACTTTGTTTGATTCAGGGTCAAGGTCAGGGTTAATATATGTGTGCGTGTGTACACACACGCTTCAGACCGATTAAGTTTGGTTTGGTTTTGCTGTTTGAAACACAAACTGCAGACCCCTAGAGAAGAGGATGCCAATATAATACATTAATAAGACAGAGAGTGGTTTTGTCTCAACAAAGATAGGATGGATTGTCCGTAACCATGGATGAAGTAGCATGACTTACTATGTACCCGAGGAGGGTTTTTGCCTAGGAAGCACAGGCACTGGGAAAATCTGTACCAATTCCTTGTTATGTTTGTGTTGGACATGACACAAACACTAAAAATACACTAGGGCACGCAAAATTAATGCCGTGTCTTATTCTTATCGTATCCGTCTTGCATATATTTCGGATCAATACTTAGCAACTGAGCTTTTATGTCAATGTCTCTATCTAGCATTAGAGAATATAGGACCAATGGAACCATTGATTTAATTTGAGTCAAGAGGGCTTGAGATTGGAACTGCAATCGATGCTTCTTTTTGTACATATACAAATCATACAGAAATGGATTTTAAAGAAGATAAGTGCCTACAAATCATAAACAGATACTTAAAACCTTTTAGCGGACAGGCATGCACAAATATATGAAGAATCTACTCTCAATAAACAATCTCACTTTGGATTCCAAAGTCAGGTACCGCATAAACCAAAGGGAGTCCCTTGCAGGATTAGACTATTGGTTCTGCAGAAAGTACTTCTCTATCCACATGTATATAACCAGGAAGTTCCCATTACAAGATTCGGTTGCCATATTGAAGTATCTGTCACATATCCAAGTATATTATATATCCTAGAAGATTTTTGTTTTTGTCATATATTATATGCACGTAAAGGAGCTGTTTTTGAATACCCATTCTTCCTGGTGCTTATGCCATATTTGTTCTCAATAATATATATTGAACTTCATGTAAACCGCAGCTGTTTGGTGCTATTTCATTGGCTCACTGTTCATGAAATGCAGATTAATGGAGTAGAAGATGAAAGGCCAACTTATCGTGATGTTTCATCTGTTATTGATTCCTTGAAGAGTCAAGTTGCTGCCGAGCGTTGTGTTTATGTTAAGGTGCTTGCTGAAAACCAGATGCTAATGCTATCAGTGACGTTCCCTTGTGGATGTTGACTTATTAGTTGCTACCTGTTGTGCTAAACTTACATGAGTTTGAACATTTCTTCAGAGAAAAATTGAAGAGAACAAGCAGAAACTGGATAGCATCACACACCATGTTCACACCTTGTCTATGGTAAGGAGAGATACCACAGTTGGCACTTCTGCAACAGATGCAGATTTGCTAACTAGAAGGCAAGAAGATGCACTCTGTATGCTGAATAGTCTTGAACTGTCTTGTGGAGAAAAAGACAGCTGTAACTCCCAAGAAGAAAGTTCAAATGCCACATCAAATGTTGCTTTCGGGAGCAATTTTGCCGGGAAGAGTGCAGTTAGACCAATCAAATTGCCAGAAGTGCAGAAACTACCTCCGTATACAACATGGATTTTTTTGGACAGGTATCCACGAGAATATTCCATACACCATTTTTACATGCATCACAAAGTAGTGGCATGTAAATTTGCCTGTACACAGTTAAAAAAAGAGCAAATAATATGGTAGGTACAATATTTCTTCCTATTTTTGGTATATTAATGTCATTGTATTCACTATCTAGTAGGTAACATTATTGTTCTTATGTGTAATATATACATTCGCTAACAGCATAAGTAAACTAGAAAACAGTGGCAGATCAGATACAACCCTTCGTTTTTTTTGTTATTGCTTATTATATATTGTAGGATTTATCTACTGTGTCTTGTTCCTGAAACTTTTGTGGGAACTAAGGTTCGAGTAATTATGTTAATTGTTAAACAGAATACTGAGACTTTGTAAATAGTTTTTTTTTCCTTCCAATAATTCTGTTACTGTTTCGTTAGTTTGTTTGCTGTTTGACTCCAAAATCTTCTGTGTTAAATCTTGAAGCACTCAAATATATTGATCTTCTGTAATTTCTACTTTGCATGCATCAGATTTTCAACATTTCCTCGCTACCTGCATCAGTTGGCTTACTGAAAGTTTTCAGTTATTGACTTTCAGTTACATTTTCTGCAGAAATCAAAGAATGACTGAGGACCAATCTGTTGTTGGTCGTAGAAGGATTTATTATGATCAAAGTTGCGGTGAAGCTTTGATCTGCAGTGATAGTGAGGAAGATTTAGCTGACGATGAAGAAGAAAAGAAAGAATTTGGAAACATTGAAGATTATATCGCGCGGTTGGTTAAAAAATATTACTTGCATCCTCTATCCTTTTCCTTGCCACTTTAAGTCCTGTTCTTCATAGAAAAAATTATGCTGTTTGTCTTGCCTTTCAGCATTGAGTTGCTTATCCTGTTGTTTTTCTTCTAACTGGAGGATATGCTATAGTGATTTCTAGAAAATCTGTACCAATTTGTTCATTCTTCTATATGATGGTTAGTTATGAATTTTATGTTGGTGTTACTTCAGGTGAGACCCAAGTCTCTTTGCTTAACAAAGAGAAATATGAAGGCTTAAAATGATCAAGTCAGTATTAGTCAAGATATGACTATTTAATATTTATACATATGTCATCGTGAATAATAGTCCATCAATGACTAACAAGAAGAAATCGAAAATAAAGGGACACTGAATGTTGTGTCATATCACCATAATTTTCTCTATCCAAGGGCCTTGCTTACAAAAAAGTTGTCCTGTTTATATCATTAACCAAGGGCTTTGCTTACAAAAAATGGTCCTCTTTAAATCATACTACTAACATGATTAAAGAGGAATGTGCAATAGTTTATAAGGTCTTGTTCAATCCTGAACTTTCTCTTCTTCCAAATATGCACCATTAAATCTCTTCTTCAACATGCTTTCTTCTTCTCTCGTCTCAAATTCTTAAAAAAGCAGCCCCAAATAGAGTAAAATCTTGAAATGTTGCTCTAAATTGGGGATTTTATACTCATTTACCATCTTTACCCAAATGAAAAATACCTCTCTACTAAAACAATAATATCAACCGATTATCAAATGTGCCTAAATGAGACCTATTACACTATGAACTAATATTACAAGTGCACAAACATAAATTACAGAATAAATACAACTAAACTTAATTAAGGAAAATAAAGTTATTACATGATGTCAACAAAATATCCTAGCAATTAGATGTAGATATATTATATGCAGATAAGGAGGCTTGAATTAGATTTGTAATTTTTGTGACAAAAGGGTCTAAGGTAAAAAATAAGCTTCGAAGATTACACATGACATATATAAAGAAAGAAGGAAACCAATGCCTCTCCGATCCTCAAACACCTTGTCCCTCAAGCATGTTTGAGATGCAAGGGGCAGGCACCTCTGATAAACTGTGCCCTGAATTCCTTTTGAAGTGCACAGGTTTACCTCGCTTGGTGCCTTGGACATTCATCTCAGACAACACTTAGGTGCATGCATATATCTGCACACCTTCATGTGACTCATACTGTAATCTGACTATATAATGCTAAGAGGTGTAAGGAACATTTTATAACACAGTTCTGAATGCTATTGTACTACATAAAAATATGGTTAAATACTTTAATATGATAGTATTGGAGAGGTGGGTTCTAGCATCTCAAATTTAAATTATACTTTCCAAAGTACAGGCACTTTTGCATTTGTAAATAGCTATACCAGAAATTCTGATTATGCACTACTACCTCTAATCTTGCTTGATGCAGGGGATGGTCGTAACCACTTTAGCAATTTATTCTGTCACCCTAGTAATTGGTGACTATTTGCTGTTTTTCATGGCCTGATGCAGACACTTAAAAAACTGATGAATACCTGGCATTGCTGGTTAATAGAGCAGATCAATGACAGTTGGTTATAAATTTAACCCCAAAGATGTATTCCTTATACATTAACTGGGGATGTTGCTTTTGCCATACATTCAGTAGAGGTTAATAATAATTAATATTGATGATTTTTGTTCCAGGATGGCCATTAAGGAGATTGGATTGACTGATGTTGTGCTGGAGTCATTGGGTCAGTATCTTGATAGAAGTCCTTGTGAAATCAGGGTATGTTATTTGCTCGTCAATATCTCCATTATGCTCGTCAACTGCACTACTCATTGTGCATCTCTCTATAAAATACTGTATCAAAAATTTGCCACTTTACTTTCTCAAGAAATTTGATGAGAAACAATCTATTCTAAAAGTTAGTTTTAATAGTTCTTTCAAATTTTGCTCGTACTCAAAGAGGTAAAAAACTCTTATACAGGCAAGATACGAAAATGTCCTCACAAAGGAGAGGACTGAGTGCCCCATTGAAAAACGAGAAAACAAATACGATGTCAAAATTAATGATGCATTTCTTGAGAAAGATCTGGACGCAGCTCTTGACTCTTTTGATAACCTTTTTTGTAGACGATGTCTGGTGCGTTCCTGTACAATTCCACTTATGCAATTAGCTGAATTGCGGGTGTTCTCATCTTTCTGACTTCTTTTTGTACTTATGGTTAATTCTCTCAGGTTTTTGATTGTAGATTACATGGATGTTCTCAGGATCTAGTTTTTCCTGTAAGTTGGTGAACTTAAGAGTTAGAGTGTTTTGTTTTCATAGTAGTTATGTTATTTGCCTTCTTATCAGGCAGAAAAACAACATTCATGGGGCAACTCAGATGATGGTGCACCATGTGGAATTCATTGCCTTCAGATCGGTATGCGCTTAAGAAATTGAAATTTGACTGTTGTTGTCTCTAATCTTGACCATCTAGAAAGTAATCAAACTCTATTTGATTTTAATGTGCAATATGACAATACTATTTTAAAATTTGTTTAGGCCTCCAAATCCGAAAGCACAGCTGCAGTAAATTCTCAATTGCCTCATGCTTTTGAAGAACCAACTCATTCATCTGAAAGTGCCGGCATATGCCATTCTCCAAAAAGAAACGCAATGGTCTTGGAAGGCGGAAGTCTCATCAAAGTGAAAGCGCTTCTTCGACCGCTCGAGTTGTATCGGAAAGCAGCGAGTCAGAAATACAACCTCATCAGGATAGCATATCTGGTCAGTGTTCATCATCACCCTCAAAAAGTAAGGTTAGCGGAAAATGTGGAATTCGAAAGAGAAACAATAAAAGAGCTGCTGATCGGGTTCTTATATCCATAAGAAAGAGGCAAAAAAAAATTGAGCCTTCAGACTCTGATTCAATAGTTAGTGGCTCTATCAAGCCACGGGATACAAAAGTTAGACCTAATACACGTAATGGTAACAAAAATGCTTGTTCATCTTCAAGGAACAAATTTACGGAATCATCAATCAATAGGAAATCAAGGAAAAAGGGTACATCCCTCCAGGACAATTTTAATTCAGCAGATGATGGTCTTAATAATGAACTTCCTGATGAGCTGTTAAAGGAACCATCAACCACAGATGGTGATGAAAGTTCAAGAAAAGAATTTGTCGATGAAAACAGCTGCAAGCATGAAATGACTGGTTTCAAGTCTTGGAAGGTTATAGAGAAAAGCCTATTCGCAAAAGGTGTGGAGATTTTTGGAAGTAATAGGTCAGTTTGCATTGTGGATTTCAAGATATACTTTCATTTTACTATCGAATTATGCCAGTAGTTTCTCTTCCTGTGTTAGACTTGTTCTATTTCTAGGCAAGCATACTTCTTTGTGCTGTTTATACTTCTATGGAGCTGATTCATCATATAAGAAAATTAACAAAAATGCTATCTTTTGAGTGATCACCTTTGTTGTTTTCAGAGCCGGTACATTCTTAATGACAGCTTCACTATTTGCGTTTAAGTTAAAGATTCTATCTAAAGTGACCACCTTTGTGGTTTTCATTGAATATAAAAAGCATCGGTGTAGCCCTTTATAAGATTTTATCTTGATCTAAACATCTTTACACAGAGATCTAACTAGCATTATCTAAATGATCTTTGTTTCATTTCCACTTGATTGTGTCAATAAAGATCTTAAAAAACACGTCGGCTTTTGGTATATGCATTTTTTCTTATTGTCATAGCAACCAAGGATTACCAAGTGTGGTTGCCTGATATCTACCTTTATGAGGAATAGTAGTAAATGTCTAAAGAACATTCAATAAATCTAGTTAGGTCGACAACAAAATTAGCTTTACATTTTTAAAGGAAACATATAAGATGCACTAATTACATAGTGACCTTTAACAGTATAAAGTTTATATGTGTTCATCCAGTTGTGACACATTGGACCGGTGTCTTATTACTCAACAAACCAGTCCTTTTCTTATGTGTTCATGCTTAGTTGGCGGTTCAGAGTATTTGATATTTGGTTCATGTTTATATTAAGATTTTTATGTTATAGTAACTATGCTAATCAGCAGATGAAAAGATGTGATGACGTACGCTAATGCCTGGCTGATTGCCTGAGAGGCATATTTTCTTTCAAAAATGAGGGTTCAAGTATCAACTGTACATGTCTATGAATCATAACTATAGTTTATGAACATGTCACTTTTCAAATGAAATTGAGAGAGTATCAATTGTTAATGCATAGTTTATGAATAATCATGTCATAAACATATATTATCTATAAAATGAGAGCTACATGAACATATAGAGATTATCCTACTTTTGTTCCACAGATTTTTTTTATTGGGGCGCATCATTGTAGCATCAGCAACTATTATATTCTTTTTTATATCCCCTCAGTATTTCTATGTCACTTTCTTTTAGCACTAGCAACTATCATATTCTTCCTTGTTACTGTAATCTATGTGAGACTTTCTTTGTAGAAGCAGCAACTATCATATTCTTGCTTATTTCTTCGTTTAGGTCAAACCTTCTTTTTTGCAACTAAAATCACAGTTATGTTACTCCTAATAAGTGCGTCTGTTGGTCGCTGCTGAACATGTCTGTAACATCTCAAATGTATTACACTCACTAATCCCCACTGAAAGCCACTCTAGCTTCCCCCAGTCTATCCTCAATTGGTGCCATCTATACTATATTGCCACATTGCATCTCCATATTCTCTTCAGCTGCACTCCAATGTTGGGTATAAGATCTTTAGACATTATATGTAAGATATATTGACCCTTATAGCATAATGTATACATTCTATGTAACATCTGTTTCAATTCCAAGGGTATTGCAGTGTGGTGTAACACTCCTGAAGTTCTTTTCTATACCAACCTCTAGTTCCTTAATGTCTTCAGGATGAATGCATGAACCTAGGTACCTATGGTGCACAGAAAATGGTGTCCGTAGGTAACTACTATTGTGCCTATTTGAAAATATCCTTTTCTTGTATCCCGTATCATATCCTTATAGAATCCGTGTGTTTCTGCCACATAACTAGGTATTGAAACTTGAAAATAGTAACTCTAGATACCTCTTGGCCACTGATGTGAACTAGTGCATCATTTCTAGTTGTTGTTAGCTAAAGTTACGGTTCACATACGGTTGTTATTCTACTAAGTCTAAATTGTAGGACCGTTGAGCACCTCTAGGGGGGAATAGAGTGCGTGTGTGCTATTGATAATCACCACTTAAAAATTATATGGTATTAAACAACTAATATGAAGCATGCAATATTGCAGTAAATGCGTAAAGGAGATCAGAAAAAGCGAACTCAAACACCGGAGTTTATACTGATTTTCCTCCGAGAGGACTGGTCCAGTCCACGACAGTGTTCTAAAAGTCAATAAAAGTCGGCGCCTATGCGCTAGGCGCCGGGCATCCGCCTAGGATAGGCCGGAATCGGCCTTGTGGGTTACAAAGAATTAAATCGGGAAAAATCGGCCTCCTAGGCGGGTGTAGGCGGCTAGGCGGCCGATTAGGCGGTCGTCACCGACTAACTTGAAAAAAATCGTTTTTTTTTTCCAGGGCACATACCCGACCCGAACCTGTAACTAAAGGTGAAACCCTACCTTCCAGTTCCAGCCGCCTATTCTTCGAAGGGAGAGATCGAGCAACAGCAACAGTAGCAAGAGATCGAAAGCAGCAGTAGCAGGCGGAGAGAGCAGCAACATCGGGAGCAGGTGAGTCTTCCTCCTTCCTTCTTCTTCTTCTTCTTCTTCTTCTTCTTTTCCTTATTCTTCAGGCGGAGAGAGCAGCAACTTTTTCTTTTTCTTTTTCTTCTTTTTCTTCTCTCTTTTTTTGCTGTTTTCTTTTAACAACCAACTTTTGTTGGCCGAATATATACCCTTTTTTTCTGTTGGCAACAGCTTCTTCTGCTATAGTGCTACTGTTTTTTTTCTTTTTCTTTCTATTCTTCTGTTGGCCCAAAATTAACATGGTTTATTTAGTAATTGTTTTGATGTGGTTTTTGGGTGTAGTTTGGTAACTAGTTTGTTTTGGTCTGGTTGTTTAATAGTGTAGTCAACCTAGTAATTAATAACTAGATAATAACTCAAGAAAATTAGTTAAGTAGAACCTAATTAGTGTTACCTTAACTATGTAGGTGTTCACGACGCTTCTCTCGAGGACGTTGGATCAGCTTCAGTTGGCTTACAGTTGGAATTGGAAGGCAAGTATACCTTGCTGAAATTTCTGCAATTACATTTATATATAGTCAGTTTTGTTAGCTAGGAACGTGCGTCTGAGCTTACTCGGGTGCAAATCGACTTGAGTCGATATGTCATGTGAGTCCGTGACCTAAGGGTTAGCCGACTTGACCCATATATTTGAAGGTACATGGTTATCTTCAGGCCTAGACACATATTTGACACGTTTTCTGTCTAGTGAGCTGTGTGCATCTGAGGACGTGGATTAGCGTGGTGACTGACCATCAGTGCGTATAATCACGTCACGGATAGTTATAGAGGATTAGAGTTAGCTTGTAGCTTTGAGTCGACTTGCATGCTGTCGTCACAGTTGGACAGTACAGTGGGAGGGGAGCATCGTCTAGTAAGCGTATGGACATCTTACCTTTCTTCCTTATATGGTCCTATGCGCTTTCGAGCAGTCTTGGGGACGTCCAAATTTTCTACCCCTATCCATGCGCCCTAGCGATAACTCAATTGTATATTCACATAGTTGGTTAGCTTAACCAGTTATATATCTGTTTACTGTTTTACGTTTAACATGCTATTATGTATATTTGTATGTCCCCTAAGGACCTGACTCTTTCCAGATCCATACGAGCACCTATATCCTACGGACTACGGAGTTGGAGCTGCTACCGATGAGGATCTAGAGGTTGATCCCCTGGAGTACCCTTGATGCGTCGGAGACTTTCTGCTTAGTTTTGGTGCCTCTATCTAGCTAGCTGGCATACCATAAGTTTTTCTTTATTGCTTAGAGACTTCTCTTATTTTATTACATTTTATCTGTGGATTGTTCTCCACATGACTCTGAGTTGCACTTGTGGATTTTGAAACGTTACTTATATTTCAGTCAGTTCCTTCATTGTGATTTTATCTGTGGATGAGACTAGATAACATGCATGTGTTGTTGTATAGCTTGTTTATATTACAGCGAACTACGTCTGGTTAGGCTCCTTATTGGTGCTCTATACTTGTTCGTACAGCTGGTATGTATCCGCATACCTGGTCCTACGTAGTTTGGGACTGTGACGGGACATGTTTTAGTGGTGGCCCATGTAGGTCTAGTTAACCGTTTCGGTTACGTTAATGTATCGAGTGGGCCTGCAAATAGGATTAGAAGATTTAGGGCTCATCCACGTGACTATAACATCTTTTGAACACCTTCGCTTTGATTCCACTTGCATCTTGATTGTTTTCGTGCTTTTTCTAAATCCTGAACTTTATCTTCTTCAGAACAATGTATTCGCGAAGAAAACGTGATGCCACCAGAGACAACCAATCATCTGGATTAGATGATCATCCTACAGGGCAGGCGTCGCAGCCCAATGGTTCACTTCGTCCTCCACAGCCGTCGAACCCCTAATAGATGACCCAAGGAGCTTTCCCCGCTCCAGCTGCACCTCAGGATGAGCAGAATCAGCTACTCCAGATTGTTCAGACGATGATGCAGCAACAACAACAGCAGGCAGCAGAGATGAGACATCAAGCTATTGAATTGAGGCAGCAGGCCGCCGCACAGGCTGCAGAACAGAGGCAACAAGCAGCTGAGCAGAGAAGGGAAGCTGCCGAGATGCGACAGGGTTTCCTTGCAGCACTAGAGAGACTGGCTGCACCAGCACCCGCCCCAGCTCCAACACTAGCCGCGGTAGCTCAGGCGCGTGTTGGGTCAGTCAAGGACTTCAGACAGATTAGGCCCGAGCCATACAAGGGCACGGAAGGGCCAGAAGAGACTATTGAGTGGCGAGTCGGCACCAAGAAGCTGTTGAAGGCAGCGCAACTACCCGAAGACTTGTGGATGACGGCCGTGAAGACCGTACTGGTGGGAAACACTCATTACTGGTGGGAGTCGATGGAGCGCTCACATGGTGCTACCCAGACATGGGATCAGTTTATAGCATATTTTGAGAAGAAATATTTTCCAGCCACTGTGGAGGATGCATTGTACACCCAATTTCTCCATCTAAAACAGGGGAACAAGACGGTTGACGAGTACGATGCGGAGTTCAGTCGATTGAGCAGATACGGCACCGTCCTGATCCCTGACGACTTAGATAAGGCGAAGGGATTCCACCATGGCTTGACTCAGGTGCTACAACAATTCACTAGCACTCAGGTCGGTGTCTCTTACGCGGAGGTGTTGACGGAGGCCAGGAAACAGGAGGCCATTATGAAAGGAAAAGGAACTCAGCAGAAATATCAGCAGGGGTCAGCGAGGACACAACAAGGAGGGCCTATCAAACAGCCCACTGGACAGCAGCATCAGCAGCATCAGGAGCAAACAACCAAGGCGGAGCAATACTTCGTCTACCAGCACCGACGGGCCAGCAACATAGATCCCCATTGGCACCACAGGTAGCACTGTTCGAGAGGGCCAGACATCAGCCAGGAACTCAGAGGCAGGGTCAGGTGTTTGCTCTGACTCAGGGAGGTAAAGAAACAACAAAATGTGAGGTTATCACAGGTACCATTCTTCTTGGATCTATCCCTGCTACGGTCATGTTTGATTCTGGTGCTACTTTGTCATTTATTTCTTCTAGATTTGTAGCAATGCATAGGATAGCTACCTCCCCATTGTCAAAGAGTTGGAAAATCCTTATTGGAGGCGGTATAGTACCTGTGAATAACACTTGTAGAACCTGTTCAGTTATTATATGTGGTAGAGACGAGAGCTCGTCTTTTGGTATTTCCCATGCCAAATTACGATATAGTTTTGGGGATGGATTGGCTAAGCCAATATCATGCACACTTGGATTGCCATAGAGGTTGTGCAATATTCAAGCCGCCAGGACAGCCAGAGTTCGAGTTTATGCGAGGAGATACGGAGAAGGGCATAGGACAGTATGCTGGAGCATGCATGGCAATGGAGGTCGCACCACCATTAGTCGTTGAGGAGTTTGCAGACATCTTTCCAGATGAGTTGTCGGGTCTTCCACCCGACAGAGAAGTCGAGTTCACGATTGAGCTAGTGCCAGGAACGACACCAATTTCTTCGAATGTATATCGGCTGGCGAAGAAGGAGCTTGACGAACTGAAGGTACAACTACATGAGTTGCATGACAAGGGCTTCATCAGACCAAGTGCATCACCTTGGGGAGTCCCAGTATTGTTTGTGCCAAAGAAAGATGGGACTGTCCGCATGTGCATCGACTACATGGCTTTAAATGCGGTAACTATCAAGAACAAGTACTCTCTGCCGCGGATTGACGACCTGTTCGACCACTTAACAAGAGCACAAGTGTTTTTCAAGATCGATCTGCTATCTGGTTATCATCAAGTGAAGGTTAGGCGGGAAGACATTCAGAAGACGGCGTTCAGGACTCGTTATGGACATTGCCAGTTCTTAGTGATGCCTTTTGGCTTGACGAATGCGCCGGCGGTATTCATGAATCTAATGAACCGGGTATTCCACGAGTACTTGGACCATTTTGTCGTTGTCTTCATTGATGACATATTGGTCTACTTGAAGAGCCAAGAGGAGCACGAAGAGCACATGAGTAAGATACTAGAGAGGCTGAGACCGCAGTAGTTGTACGCTAAGTTGAGCAAATGCGAGTTTCTCTTAGATCATGTTTCGTTTCTTCGACATGTGATCTCGGGAGATGGCATTTCGGTGGACCCCACGAAGATTTCAGCAGTAGAGACGTGGCCGACTCCTACGGACGTCTCGGAGGTGCGGAGCTTTCTAGGACTTGTCGGATAGTACCGGAGGTTCGTAGAGAATTTTGCGCGGATTGCAGAGCCTATGACTAGGCTGACCCGCAAGGACGTGAAGTTTATCTGGACTGAAGAGTGTCAAGCAGCGTTCGATGAGCTGAAGAAGCGCTTGACGACAGCACCCATCTTGACCATACCTACTGGATTGGGAGGTTTCACTATCTATAGCGATGCTTCCGGAAAGGGTTTAGGTTGCGTCTTGATTTAGCACGGGAAGGTCGTGGCGTATGGTTCAAGGCAGCTGCGAACCCATGAGAAGAATTATCCCACACACGACTTGGAGCTTGGAGCAGTTATATTTGCTTTGAAGCTATGGAGGTACTATCTTTATGGAGAGACGGTGGAGATATACACTGATCACAAGAGTCTTAAGTATGTATATACTCAAAGGATCTTAACCAGAGACAGAGGAGATGGCTAGAGCTGATGATAGACTTCGACATTGAGCTGCAGTACCATCCGGGCAAGGCTAATGCTGTTGCAGACGCATTGAGCAGGAGACCGATGGCTATGTTCTTAACGACGTAAAAGGAGTTGCTTTATGACTTGGAGCAGTTGGGCATCGAGGTAGTTATGCCAGGAGAGTTCGTGAAGCTGATGAACCTACAGATTCAGTCGTCATTGGTGGAGCGTATCAAGGCAGCTCTGCCAACTGATGCTAAATTTCAGAAGCTTCGACGGAAGACAGAGGCTGGACTACAGACATGACTAAGGATACACGAAGACGAGACTTTGAGGTGTGGAGATCGCCTTTGTGTCTCCAGCGGAGAGCTTGGACATGAGCTGATGGCAGAGGCTCACAGTTCAACATATTCCATTCATCCCGGAGGAACAAAGATGTACCGCGACTTGAGACAGCACTACTGGTGGCACGACATGAAGAGAGAGAGCACGTTTCGTAGCCAGATGCTTGGTGTGTCAACAAGTTAAGGCTGAATATCAGAGATCCGCAGGGCTACTGCAGCCGCTTCCGATCCCTGAATGGAAGTGAGAGCATATCACTATGAACTTCGTTACGGGTTTTCCGAAGAGTCCAAGTGGACGGGATGCCGTATGGGTTATAGTAGATCGGCTTACCAAGTCAGCGCATTCTTGCTATTTTGAGTTGGTCAGTCAACAGAAGTTTTGGCAGACTTATACATGAGGCAGATCGTGTGATTACACGGGATTCCAGTTAGTATTGTGTCAGACCGGGACTCGCGTTTCACATCTCACTTTTGGAGCAGCATGCAAGAGAGTCTTGGGACTCGTCTGAAGTTCAGTACGTCTTATCTTCCGCAGACTGACGGGCAGTCGGAGCGTACTATTCCGACGCTAGAGGATATGTTGAGAGCGTGCATGCTCGACTTCGGTGGATCTTGGGAAGATCATTTGCACTTGGTAGAGTTTCCTACAACAATAGCTACCAAACGAGCATACAGATGGCACCATTTGAGGCATTGTACGGTCGGAAGTGCCGATCCCCAGTATGCTGGAGCGATGTTGGAGAGAGACAGATACTTGGCCCAAAGCTTGTGACCAGCACAGTTGAGAAGGTCAAGCAGATACAAGGTCATCTTCGAGCAGCTCAGAACAGACAAGCAGTGGGCAGATACTCACCGTCGACCATTGGAGCTAGCAGTTGGAGATCATGTGTTCTTGAGGATCTCCCCTGCTAGAGGCACCATCAGATTTGGACGTAGAGGGAAGCTGAGTCCAAGGTACATTGGACCCTTCGACGTCCTTGAGTGAGTTGGCGAGGTGGCATATAGATTGGCATTACCGCAGTCATTGGAGGGCGTACATGACGTGTTCCACGTTTCACAGCTGAGGAGATACGTGGCGGACCCCAGCCATGTTTTGGATCATTCAGAGATCACCGTAGGACCGAGCTTGTCTTACGATAAGCATCCAGTAGCTATCATTGACCGCAGTGAGAAGACGCTTCGAGGGCAGACCATTCGATTAGTCCGCGTTGCTTGGAAGCATCATTCACCAGGCGAATCGACTTGGGAGCGTGAGGACTCTATCCTAAAGTGTTATCCCCATTTGTGTGAGGATCCAGGTATGATTTAAATACCGCATTATTGTTTTCCTAGATCGTACCATTTTCTAATTCGAGGACGAAATTTTCTAAGGTTGATAGATTGTAAACCCCCTCACCCAAATTGGATATGTTGATGTGTATTTTATATTTATTGATTTTAGTAAATTTAAACTCATTTTATGCATTAGGACACTTCACCGTAGCTCGGCCTTTAGTTATGTAGGATGACCCCAATTTTTACAACGCCTTCGTAGGAAGTAGCCTACACGAGTCATACTACTTACAGGACCCTCGCATGCCACAAGTATTATTTATTTAATATTTTTTTTATATTAAAATATAAACCATAGTTCTCTCACTTTTAAATTTATCTATCTATTTATTTATTGATTTCTAGTTTGCATTTAATTCCAACCCTTCCCAAATTTTGACTAATTATTGCCCACCTATTTAGAGCCCAACCTTGCCATATTAGACAACCCCCTTGCATGTGAATTTGTATGCATTAAATATTTCCTCCCAATCAATCTCATTTAAATCCCTTCTAATCAGGATCAAATTTTTGCATCTTGCACTCATGAGCAAGTCTTACTATATTAGAAAACCTCCTTCTATGCAAAATATTTCATCCAATCTTGCCCAATCAATTTTCAAATTGCCATAAATTATTGAATTCCACTTTTAAATCCCTTTGTATGCCAACTAGCATGTATATATTTTCCCAATCAAATCCAATTTAAATCTCCAATTGGATTTCCACCTTTGAATATAAGCTTTGACTTATGTTTCATAAATTAGGAAACCAGAACTAATCCTATTTCTACCAAGCCACCCCTTTGGGCTATCAAAACCTATTTTTTTATTAGTATTGGTCACCCCTCTCTTCGTAATATATATAATCCATATATATATATATATATATATATATATATGTATCAAATCCAAACCCTAATCACATATCTCTCCCCTCTCTCCACCCTTGCACCCGACCCCCAGGCCGTCGCCGACCGCCGGACACCCCCCAAGCCGCCGGTTGAGTCCCTATTTCTCTCTCTCTCTCTCTCCGATTTTAAAGGTATTCTCTCCTCCAATCTCTTTGATATATATAAATTTATATATATATATATGCATGAGTTTTACTTCTACTTCATCTTCATCCTCTCACCATGCACCATTAATGAAAGCTGGGAAACCATGAACCCATTGTTGTGCCAAACTCTAATATGGTTGTAACATTGTTTAGATCCTGCAAGTTTATGATTAAACCGACATATATGTTATTCTCTTCTCTTTTTCATTTCTATTTTATATATTAATAATAGAGATTTGGGTGTGCCTTGGACAAATCCAAATTTGAAAGCTTCTAGTTAGGTTTTATGTTCTTAAACCTTTGTATTGGGTTACCTATTTGAAATCCTAGAACCCATGATTAAATCTTTGCTTATTTTATGATCATATAAATTAGATATATATATTAATTACTGATTTTAATTATTATTCCAGATTTAAGTATGAATTTATAAAGCTAGTTTTGGTTATGGTAATGTCAAGTTTTGGTATAAAATTTGTATACAAGTTGATGCCAACTTGGTAGCCATGAACCCTAGTTGTTTGTTCTGATTAAAACTATATATTTTGATACATAAAATTGTTATTTCTGTTTTTATAAAATATATTCAGATTTTAAAACTATATTTTCAGAATATATTGGATATATAAAATATGGATATTTCCAACTATTTTGACCTAGTTTTGCCAAAACTTGAGTCCGACCATTTCAAATCTAAACCCCGACCCAAACCCAATAATTTGAACATCAAAAATATTATTTTTGCTATTTTATTCTGATTTATTAAATATTTATTTCAGAATTGATTTTATTGCTAAATATTGGATTTTATAATTAGCCGACGACCCAGAACGACCTAGTTTTGACTTCACTTAATGTTTTGGACCGTAGAACATATATGTGATGTTACCCTGATCAAAACCTTAATTTCACTAATTATCCCAGAATTAACATGGTTTATTTAGTGTTTTGATGTGGTTTTTGGGTGTAGTTTGGTAACTAGTTTGTTTTGGTCTGGTTGTTTGATAGTGTAGTCAACCTAGTAATTAATAACTAGATAATAACTCAAGGGAATTAGTTAAGTAGAGCCTAATTAGTATTACCTTAACTATGTAGGTGTTCGCGACGTTTCTCTCGAGGATGCCGGAGCAGCTTCAGTTGGCTTACAGTTGGAATTGGAAGGCAAGTATACTTTGCTGAAATTTTTGCAGTTACATTTATATATAGTCAGTTTTGTTAGCTAGGAACGCGCGTCTGAGCTTACTCGGGTGCAAATCGACTTGAGTCGATATGTCATGTGAGTCCGTGACCTAAGGGTTAGCCGACTTGACCTATATATTTGAAGGTACATGGTTATCTTCAGGCCTAGACACAGATCTGACACATTTTTTTGTCTAGTGAGCTGAGTGCATTTGAGGACGTGGATTAGCGTGTGACTGGCCATCAGTGCGTATGATCACGTCACGAATAGTTATAGAGGACTAGAGTTAGCTTGGTAGCTTTGAGTCGACTTACATGCTGTCGTCACAGTTGGACAGTACATTGGGAGGGGAGCATCGTCTAGTAAGCGTATGGATATCTCACCTTTCTTCTTTATATGGTCCTACGCGCTTTTGAGCGGTCTTGGGGACTTCCGGATTCTCTACCCCTATCCATGCGCCCTAGTGATGACTCGAGTGCATATTCACATAATTGGTTAGCTTACCCAGTTATATATCTGTTACTGTTTTACGTTCAGCATGCTATTATTTATACTTGTATGTCCCCTGAGGACCTGGCTCTTTCCAGATCCATACGAGCACCTGTATCCTACGGACTACGGAGTTGGAGCTGCTACCGATGAGGATCTAGAGGTTGATCCCCTGGAGTACCCTTGATGCGTCGGAGACTTTCTGCTTAGTTTTGGTGCCTCTATCTAGCTAGCTGGCATCCCATAAGTTTTCTTTATTGCTTAGAGACTTCTCTATTTTATTACATTTTTTCTGTGGATTGTTCTCCACTTGACTCTGAGTTGTACCTGTGGATTTTGAAACATTACTTATATTTCAGTCAGTTCCTTCATTGTGATTTTATCTGTGGATGAGACTAGATAACATGCATGTGTTGTTGTATAGCTTGTTTATATTACAGCGAACTACGTCTGGTTAGACTCCTTATTGGTGCTCTATACTTGTTTGTACAGGACATGTATTCGCGTACCTAGTCCTACGTAGTTCGGGACTGAGGCGTGACAATTGGCTATGTTGAGAAAATATACACAAAGATGTGACATAGTGAGGCCGGGTGTGACTCGATTTGCAAGGCATTCTTGACTTTGCAAAATTTGTTTGAGAAGAAGCATCAATTTCATGCAATGGTGGGTTCTTCTGATTGGGAATCAAGCAATTTGTGTCATGGTACCGCAAAAGGAAAGAAAACCTATGCCATTGTGGTCGGTGCAAGCTTTTGGTCTGGTGTAGCACTATGCTTGCGATTGTTTGCTCCATTAGTCAAGTTTCTCAGATTGACCGATGGAGATAAAAAGCCATCAACGGGTTTTATCTACGGGGAGCTTAAGCAAGTAAGAGAACAAGTGAAGACTGTGTTTCAAAACAATGAGATGAGCTATAGGCCGTTCATTGAAATCATTGATTTGAAAGCCGCAGGTCGCCTTGATAGCCCATTGCATTTGGCGAGCTACTTGTTGAATCCTTATTATGCATATAAGGATACTAGTAGCTTTGATGATCCAACACTTAATGATGGCCTTATACAATGTGTTGAGACTTTCTTCCCCGATGATTTGGACATGCAAGATCAAATCATGAATGAAAGTTGGGCAAATACAAGATGAAATATGGTTCATTTGGAAGACCTTTGGCATTGAAAGGATGTATGGACAATGATGACAAGTATAATTCAGATATAACTATATAATTATTTAATAATGTTTGACTTATGTTTCATTGAAACTGAATTTCTATTTGCTAATAATTACAATTTATTTTGATTAATAGTACTTTGGTGGTCAAACTATGGAGGTTCTACCCCCAATTTGTTGAGAAATGCAAAAAAAATCTAGCTTTAACTACAAGTTCTTCCGGATGTGAGAGAAATTGGAGCACATTTGAGGGGGTAAATATAATATAATCATAGATTCATAATAAAATACATATCTTTGTATGATTTTTTTTCATGTAGATACATACAAAGAAGAAATAGGCTAGATGTGGAAATGTTGAACAATCTAGTCTACATGCAAATCAATGCAAAACTCATAAACAAGAAAAAAAAAGAGGTGACTAATGATGTGCTACATTCTAGTGAGCCAACACATGCTCAAGGATGGGTAGTAGAGGGTGGTGGTGATGATGAAGATGATAGTGGACCACACTCGGGACTTACTTGGGCAATGGTTGCACAAACATCGGGTGCGGATGACTACTTACAACCTAGAAGAAGTAGCAGATTTGTCGTGCCAGAACAAGAAGCTGATCGGATAATGGCACCGAAGATGGAGGAGATGAGGATGTTGAGTGTGAATTTGATGATCTTTCTACACCTTTTGTTGATTATGAAAATGAAGAAGTGGGGTCCGTGCCGACGGACACTTAGAGAAAAGAGATGAGATATTGTTATTTTGTATTGTTATTGCTATATTTTGTTAGTGTTAACTATTTGAATTATGTTTGAACTTGTAGTCTTGTACTATGAATTTGACTATATTTAGTTATTATGAGAGGCTTTGAATTTGGGGTATAATTTTTACTTAAGTATATTTTTAATTCCTAGATGATTATTTTTTTATATGCGGCGACCTCCTAATATTAGAAGGCCGCCTAGGCGGCGCCTAACGCCTAGTGCCTTTTACAACCTCGGTCCATGGTAGTCAAAGGCGCGCCTAAGCCATGCCTCACAGAAAGGCGCAGCAGTTGCGCCTCGCCCCTCACTAGGCGAAGCCCCTTTCTCCGGGTGCACTCAGGGCGCACCTAAGGTGCGCCTTTCAGTAAGGCACAACCAAGAAAAGACGCGTCTTATGGTTTTTTTATATATATACAAAAAAAATTGAGGCATAAATATAACACTTACCTTGTACAAGTGGAAGAGAGATACCCCTTTCCACGGTTGCCAAAGTTAGTTACAGTTGAACTAGAAAAGCTAAAATTTACTAAAAACGTGGTAGAGAGAATACAAACTCTTGTTAGTTCAGTTAATTACTAGTGCTAGTAATGCTCTTCTAGTTTACTTGGTTATGTTTTAACATATTTTTGTTGGTTTAAATATGTTACTTGGTTTTATTTCTTATATTACTAATTTATTTATGTATGTATATTTTTATTAGTTATTATTTTGCGCCTCGCTTTGCTCGAGCGCGCCTTAAACGCGCATTGCGCCTCGGGCAATATGGACCCTTTGCGCCTCAAGTGCGCCTTGCACCTTTGACTACCTTAGTCTCGTCTCGAGTACTTTGCTCGATGTTGAATCGACTATGCAGTGAAACACAAGTTTTGAATCTGAAGTGCTTGCAACTCTTACAACAGGTGCTTTTAATCCAAAGGGCACTACTTCACATCCACAAGCCTTTGATCTGAAGGATTTGTCGACTTCAGAAACAGGATGAAAACGAATTGGTTTCAAGCCTTCTTTACAACTCGACCAAACTTCTAGATCGAACTGAAACTGGCACTAGCTTGTCTAGGAGTCGTAAATGCTTTGATTTGAAAGTGTAAAGCTCAGAGAACACTTAGAATAGAGAAGAGAGAATGAGATGGGATGAAATGAAAATAATGTGAAACTCAACTCTACTTATAGTGTTTTTGGAGACTGAACTCGGGCAGAGTTCGGTTTCCTAATGTTCAAAAATTTGAACATTGGAGCCGATTCTACATGGAGACCTAATCCAATGTGATACTGGGTCAGGGTGTCCGAGTTCGGTTGCCCTATGACCATGTAGGTCAAATAAAATGAAATGGTTTTGTGTTTGGGCTTTTTATAAATAGACAGGCCTTTTGTTTTTGTGGACTGGAAAAATACGAATTGGGTAGGCTTATTTAGAAGTGGACTTTGGAAGCTAAGCCATGTGCCAAACTCGTCCGATGTACATTTTTTTAGACTCAATAAAGTAATCCATAAATAAATATAAAAACCAATAGTCCTTTGATGACACATTTTTTTACGGCAATTGTCCAAAGATAAACATATCTGAAAATCTGAATACCTTTCGGAGGCTTCGCCCCCGAATTCCCACGGGGGGCACTGCCCCCTCGATCCCTGTCCGCTGACCGGGCATCGGAACCCCCAGTGCGAGACTCCGGAGAGTTCTTGGACGGTTCAGAGAAATCTTCTGTTATAACACCGTCTTTGGCCCGTTATGAATATGTCCAAGTTCAATCTTGCTTACTGCTTGTCTGCAAATACATGTTAGATGAACAAGACGTTATGATATATTCAATGAGCATTTAGGACAATGGTAAGTTTCAGTAGTATTAGTGATATCATAATGTTAAACTTATCCGATTAGCCATATTCAAAAACATGATACAATCATTGGACTAACATAAATCCTATACTCTAAAGTTTCTCTTCACATATCCTACAATCGTATATGTGCATGTATCTTGCTTGTTGGTAGGTGATTAAGTTGTAAATATTTTTATGTGTTTTGACAGTTTGTTGCTGCGACCAAAATCGCAGTAACAAACAATAAATATATCTTCTATTAAAAGTACTTTCTCGTTAGAGCTATTTAACTCATAACTTATGAACAAAGTTAAAGTTTCTTCGAGACTTGAATCATTGACAGTACATAAAGATCTGCATCTCGGTCCAAGCACACAATGTTATACAACAATACAAACTTTTCGAGAGTTCTGAAATCATTAATTTTGTGAATATAATCCATATTTAGATAAAAAATAGATAAATCAACTAGTCAACTTCATTTGAAGTCAGTCTGGTAAGTGAACCTGTATGCCATAAGTAGGCCCAGAGGAAGTGGGAAAAGTTGCTCCCAAACCTGTAAATGGAGTTTGAGTGGACAGTCTTTCTTGGTCCAAGCCTAGTTCAGACAGAGGGCGAATCCCATAATTTTGGCCTACAATGGCATGATCGGCTTTTGCATTGATTAGCAAGATGGAATGTGGAGCAGCAAAGTCCATAGACTCCCTGGTTTTTGTTTCAGTGGACTCTCATGGTATTTTTGGCTGGAATCTGTATGTTACATTTTTAAATTTTGGAGCTGATACATGGAGATATATAGTAGCACTCATGAGGCAACAACTATGTGGATGGGCTTATTCTGTATAAGTTGCTCTCCATAATGTACTTGTGAATGATTGTCAAACTTGTAAACAAATTATGCCACAACCTAATCCATTGCTTTTGTGACTTACCAAAGTTTGATTCAAGAAGTCACTTGTCACATTTCTTTGCATACGTTCCCAAAACTTTCTTGGTCTTAAAATTCATAGGTTTAAACTGGCATGTTTGAGATTTTAATATTTTTGACCTTTTGAATCGTTGTATTTTTTTTCTTGTATAACTTTTTAATCATATTTTTTTAGAACAATAACTTCTTTGATCGTGACTTGCTATCACATCTAATTGTTATCTTTTCTTGTCCTGGCAGCTGTTTAATAGCTAGAAATCTTTTGAATGGAATGAAGACATGCATGGATGTCTTCCAATACATGAATTTCATTGAAAACAAAGGAACATTTAGAGCAGCTGATGGTTCAAATTCTCTTGTTGATGGCCATGGCAAGGTTGACTATAGTGAAACTTATGCTTGTCATTTTCCACACGTTTTGATCTTGAGCTTGCTTTTTGTTGTTGTTGTTGTAAAAACACGTAGTTTTGGTGATAATTTTCAGGGTAATGAACGTACAAGATCTAGATATGTGAGGAGGAGAGGTAGGGTTCGCAGGTTAAAATACACGTGGAAGTCTGCTGGTTATCATTCCATCAGAAAGAGAATTACGGAGAGAAAGGATCAGCCATGTCGACAGTATAATCCTTGTGGTTGTCAAACAGCTTGTGGAAAACAATGTCCTTGCCTCTTAAATGGAACATGCTGTGAAAAATATTGCGGGTTAGTCATAATCTTCTGGATTTGCATTTTAACATATGATTTTTTTTTCTTCTTTTAGCCTACTATACGATTATTCAGAAGTATGAGGACGCCTTCCATGACTTGGAATAACTTCTCCTTTTGTTGAATTTTCTTTTCCTGAAATTCCACCGAGTCTAGCAAATAGAATTCATTACTGTCAACTGCAATAACTAGCAGTTGTGAAATGTGAGTTCATCTGGTTATGTTAGTATAATATTAAGCCTACCTATGTGAGCCAGTTATACCAAGTGATTTAATCTTTAAACTATATTTCTGCAGTTTCATTTAGATTTACCTACCATAGCTTGGTGGCATTGCATACTTGGTCATAAGATTTAGTATTTCTTAAGGTGAGTTATTGTTAGTCACAATTATAGTTGGTCTTAAGATCATGCAATGTAGTTGCTGCAATTTTGTACGAACACCTAAGATTAGGGACCTTAACCTTTTCATGATGTATTTATCAATTTATTTTATTTTATTAAATTTGCTCTTCATCAATGAAAAACACAAGAATGTGAATGGTGAATAGATATCATGTATTCTAGTACTCCATATCTCTGCTTCAAATGATTCCGTTTGTTACATAACTGTAAACCTTTGTTTTGTTGAATACCTTGACGCATATATGAGAAATCCTTGCTGAAAGTATCTATTTGATATGTTCAAAGGTGTGCAGATCAATATTTAATGGAATTCACTTTGACTTATCATATTATGTATCACGATTCACTATAAGTATATAAAAGCAAGTCTCAGATGCGAAATTATATGCTATTCATTAGAAGATTGTCACTGAAATAGCAAGTTGTCTTATTTCATCTAGTTACAATTATATTTATCAGCCTTTACACTGTTTCAGAACTGCATTCACATGAACTTGTCATTCGACTTTATGTTTTGAACTGAATGCAACGTTCAGAAGTCACATATTAGGTACCTTTAAATATTATGTTCTTGCTAGAGTTTTCGTTTTGTTCTTTCATGTGGGACTATTTTCCGTACATGCTATTGATTCAATCTTCATCTTCCAATTAGGTGTCCTAAGATTTGCAAGAATCGTTTCCGAGGTTGTCATTGCGCAAAAAGTCAGTGTCGAAGTCGTCAGTGCCCGTGCTTTGCTGCTGATAGAGAATGTGATCCTGATGTTTGTAGAAATTGCTGGGTTGGGTATGATTCTTGGATCTTAATTACATTCCATAATCCTATGCTGACTCTAATTTATGATGATTTTTCATTGTCAGTTAGCAATCCTTTCACTGATACTAAAAAAACTTACTCTAGAATCACTCATTTCTATCTTAATTTAAACACCATTTCAGATTAATAGTTAAGCTCCGTCTTTATCATCAATTATGTTATGCTTAAGGTAATTTTTTTATTATATTTGTCCCTTATTTGTTTTCAAATCCATGTCTGTATAGGTGTGGTGATGGCAGTTTAGGTGTCCCCAATCAAAGAGGAGATAATTATGAATGTAGAAACATGAAGCTTCTCCTCAAACAACAACAAAGGGTAAACTTCCTTTCCTTACTAACATATGGAGTTAATATATTCCTATGCTTGGGAGCTGCCTTTAGTGGAAGTGTACAATGGATGGATACCTTTCCTGCCTTTCGCAAATTAAGACTATTATTTGATTGATTGCATTGGCTAAATTACAGGTGGTGGCAAGATGATTTTAACCAATTTCGTATTCTAGTTCCTCTCATAACTTCCACCTATAGCACTTCAAAGCTGCGGCATTGGCTATCAAATTTTAGCATTGAGTTGATCTGTGTTAGCCCTCCACTGGAAGTCCTGTCGCTTTATGTGAATTGGTTGATCCTGGAATCATTTAGACTGTCTCTATTTGGAGTACAGATGACAATGGGCCGGGTTTGGTTCGGCGGGCGAGTAAACCCGGTCTTAACATATTTTGGGCCAAAAAACTTGGCCTTGCCGGGCCCTAGTTATATAAAACCTAGGCCCTAACCCGGCCCTTCTTTTTTCGGGCTGGTTAACTAAGTTAAATTTTCACTATACAATCCCAATTCTCTTGCACTATTCAATCAAACCCATAAAAATGATAAAATACAATATATCTGACCCATGTTCTTTATGAACATAATAAACATGTTTTGGCCGTCCTCTTTCTAGTCGGGGGTTGCTTGACGAAAATGCTCAATTAAGAAGGTTGAAGGGGGAGTGGAGTTCAATTTCAGGGGTTTAGTTTTAGGGGAATAGCCACCGTCTTTCCTAATGTGTTCTCCAAAGCCAGCCCATCATTTTGTATATGGGTAAATAAGTTACATTGCTTCGGGTTTCGGCCGGGTTCTGGTTGGCCGACTAGTATCCATACTCGGCCCCAAAATAAATCGGGCCAAAATGTTGAGCACAGCCCGATCCACTTCACAATGGGTCAGGGTCCAGTCGGGCTCTTTCTCAGGGTGGCCTGCAGGCTATCAGTCTGGCCCTAGCCTATATCATCCCTAAATTGGAGTGGCATGAGATGCATTGGTGGTTTGTTTTTATGGACATATTTGACTGGATCCTTGAGTACCTATCAGCAATAAGTGCTACAAGATTAAACTCTGTAAACATTTTTGACTATGCAATAAAAGCTTTTTCTAATGTCATCTAATGGACTACTTGGGATGACTGTCATGTTTATAATTCAGTTTTCCTAGAACAACAAGCCTAGTCATAACCATCATTGGGTGTTACAGGAGATTCTTTGATTGTTTATTGCCATGGACTTATGTGAGTGAATCTTGATTTCCTCTGTAGAAAATAGCAGAAACCGAGTCGATCTCATATTCATTTTGCACAATGCTATAATAGCCCATTTTGATGTCATTTGATGGTCATGGTCAACATGGTTGTAAAAACTTGTTCAATGTCACTTAAAATTCTTATCGGCACTCAAAAAGAACCGCCAGCTATACGGAGTGGCCTCTTGAATATTGGTCCTAATTTAGCCAAACTGATCCATTGACCATCATACAAGGCAATTGGACCTTGGTTGAAAAAGTGGACAGACGGCACAAACCTAAATACTTAAGGATTTGGATGACTTTACTTAGCTGCCCATCTCGAAGAGAATACAGGTGTGATTAAGATGTCTGGGAACTTGGGAAGTGTCCACTCAGGAATTTGCATGAGGATAGTTGATGTCCACAGTCGGATCAACTTGTTAGTTACAAAACGTATCACTAGAGTAGATCTTTATCAGTTGAACTTTGTTTCATTTATGTCCTCATATGAGTCCGTTACCCGTTAGGTCTTATAGCGTGTCAGCATTTAGTACACCAACAAAGCCTTTATCCCAAATGGTCGGCTGTTTGAATCATTTTCTTTCATTCAACTTTGTTAAGGGTCATGTCCGTTGTAACATAAACCTCATTCTGCATGGGAATGATACAATGCGTCACTACCAAGGGGCGCCCCTACGCCTGTTTTAACAGTTTTGTAAATATTCATTTCATAGAGATCTTACAAGGTTTCATGCTGGCTGTCGGTTGCCCAACACAATCCTCTATCTGAGCTTGGGACGAGCAGTGAAAATATAAGATATTATGTACATCACAGGTGGAGTTATGCTAGCATATTAGCCTAATTCTAGATTTTAATCCTGATGTTTAGCAACTTAGTTGATTGGATTGGACTCATGATGTTTGTCTAATGGAGTAAACTTTTCAGTCATGTGCACAAATTTTTATGAATTTAAGGTTGAAGCATTTATGAGTCCTGAAGTTTCCTCCTATAAGATCTCTATAAAGATTTGTCCTAAAACTTTGCTTTCTCCGTTGGCCTTGCACTTTATTGTGGTGGAGAGCCATAATATTTCTTTGTTGTCCCTCCTACAGCGTACTGAACTCTGAAGATTGCATTGATACTCGCTGAACCAATAGGTGCAGTGCATGTTTAGTTATCCTCACTCTTCCTTGACCATTTCACTTCCATCTGCTATCTCTTTTAGATCTCGCTAAATTTTCAGGATAGTTCAGTTTGCTTGTGTCTTATGTTATATTTCAATGATAGCGGCTCTCAAGTACGCCACAGTTTCTTTTTACAGTCATTTCCGTGGCTTGTTCCCATCACATAGGCTTGTCTTGCCCCTCCTCCATGTTATAGTATTATAGAAGGCCTTCATGATTAGTATCTGACAAGATTCTTATAGAGAGGAAGCATTGTGGCACAAACCTGGCTTATTCTAGTGCATCTATTAAAGCATAAAGAAAACTCTAATGGAGATTCTCCAGTTTCTAGTTTCAGTATTTGGGCTCCGTCAGTATTGCCTTTTTTAAGTGTGGCTAATGTGGATGGAACCTTGTGCACATGGCTTGGAAGTGATGGTGAAGATTTGATTGAATGTCTATGAGATTTTTCAACGTCACTTTTATTGGCCTTCAAGTCCATGCAAGTTCCATTGCTTAGCCTTTCATGAAAGATGAGATGGACAATCATTGCCTTAACTTCTCTTCTATATTGATGGGTCTGTTGGCATGATCCCTCGGACAAAGTGATTATTGCATTAAAAGGAAAAGTTGAATAATTTTCCTTGTTTGGTTTTGCTGATGCCACAACTTTAGAGTTATATATGCAAGACAAAACAGATCACGGAAGTTAATAGTTGGCATATGCTGTTCTATTGGCTATTTCATATGCACTGTTCTATTGGCTATTTCTTATGCATAAATTTGGCCTATTTTCAAAGATTTTTATATAATCCATTAAGGTATAAATATTTTTCATCCTGATTGGCATGTAACCCACTCTTTAGATACCATAATACACAAACTTAATGAATTATCACGAATAATACCTAAATGCTGAAACTCAAAATAGTCATGGCATTTGCATTATTTTCTAGCTTCAGGAGAGTCGAGGTGCTTGAGGCTTTTCACCTACCTTTTATTCTGGTGTAGATAAGCCAAATTTTCATTATTGAATGTTTTTTGTTAAGTTGGGTTACAAATGGTCTTTGATTATTCACCATGTATGTATTTTTATTAGGAGAAGCTTTTGAGATATTGACTAGGATTGTTTAGATATTACTACTTTACTATTAAGTCCAAGCCACTATGCCAAAACGATAGCTTGCGTGGGTTTGGTTGATTGGGGTTGGGTGGGTGATAGATGGTTATATATCTATGTTCCAATAAGATCTCACAATACCAGTGCCATTTTACGGGTAGAGAGCTCGATTTGGCAACCATATGATTTTTTAGATCAACCCTGGTTGCTTTGGTACCATATTAAAGTTCGTACCAGTACACCCGAACTCTAGAGTTGGGTAATATATTTATATCGTTTAAACAACCTATGGCATGGCAACAAAAGGAAGGATTATACTAAAAATGATAGCGGAGGGAGATGGGTTGCACACGACCATTCCATCCCGAATTTCAGATGAATGCATGCATGGGAGATGAAGAGAAGGGATGATGGCTAACCCTAGTTCAATGAGAGAACAAATTGAAGGGGAGAACAATTGTTCTCTTTATAGGAGAGTTTCTTAAAATTGATCCCAAGTAGAACAAAGTTTCAATATACAAATAGATAGATACAACTAACTTTTAGTCTAAGGTGTCTAATGGGCCGGGTGGCCCGGAACCCGGCGGGCCTGGCCAGGTCAATGCCGGTCCGGATCGGCCCCGACCCGGCCCACAGAGTATACAGGTCCGGGTTGGGTTTGAGAAATCGGCCAGATAGCCCGGCCCGGACCGACCCGGTTGAAAAATTGGTTCGAACTGGTTCAAACGTCGAAACCCGGTCGACCCGGACTGGCCTGGTCAAAGCTCGGTCCAGCCCCGGTCAGAACCCCATGCGGGCCCCAGCTATTTATATAAACGTATATAATTTATTTCGGGGGGTTAAATGACCATAATACCCCCTATTATAATTGTTTTCTTGAACGTTGAAGGGGGGGGTCGTAATTTACATCTCCAACTGCCATCATATGTTTTTGGATGGGTATTTTTTTTTTACCAAAATACCCCCATTATTATGGCTGTTTTCTAGCCATTTGAGGGGTATTGTGGTCATTTTGCTGAAAAGACCAAAATATCTTTATAACAACTATATTGTAGTGGTATTAGGAGTAATTTGGTACCTGAAAGTTTATATAAATATGACATAATTCATCGAAATTAACCACAACATTTTTTCCCTCTTGCAATATTTACAAGCAATCTAGTGTGAGGAGGTTATTTACTATCATGGAAAATGATCAACTACCACATCAATTGCAAGATCAGCACCCTCAACCTGCACCGCAATAAGAGTTGGCATAAAAAAATTGGTATCATTTTAGCGGACTTTACAACACGATACGGAAAGAAGATACTCGAATAGAGTTTTTGTTGAATGCTTTCATTGTAGAAAACGACTCAAATGAGACCATAACTGTAGTACAAAGAATCTACGTGGGCATATGAAAAAGTATATGGATATCAAGTAATCTTGTATATTCTTCAAAAAATATTTCATTTTTAATATTTTTTTATTGTTAGATAGGTCATAGGTATATTTAAACCTAATTGCAACTTATGTTGAGTTTAGCTTTCAATCTCTTTACAAACTTTATTCGGAGTATTACAAATAAATTTTGAAGAGAGGTTGAAATGCTGAAATACAAATATAAGTTTGTATAACTTATGTAACAACAATAATATATAGTAAAAACATTATCTTATTTATGATATTCTTATGTATTAGTACTATTAGTATGTGTCATTAATAAAAGTTCTCTCTTTAATTCTTTCTCAAATTTATGTT
>JANAVB010028565.1:0-42364 GCA_029216955.1 Iris pallida
TGGTGAGGACATATAGTCTGATTTTGGATATATTTCTCGGGTGTAGGAATTTAAGGTTTTCGCAGCCAAGCTAGCGGCATCGCGAAAATGTTAAATACCATGATTCTAGAGGTATGTGCCTAAGTCGAGGACTCTGTGATTATCGTAGCCTTGCTTACTAGTATGACGAGGATTTAGAGTACCATGATTGTGGATAGATGCATATGATTATCAGATTGTACCTTAAATATTTTCGAACATATTTTTTCTACTTTTGTTTCAGTCCTTCAAAAAAAAAGTTATTATTTGTTTTGTTTTGCTTCTCTATTTAACTTAGGAGTAGCTTTAGCTATTTTATGAACCTTGTGCAACTTCTTACTATGAATTTCTTCTTAATACAATGAATCGACGATTTTGCTAGACCTTATCTTGGATTTGATATTATAGCTATGGTTTAAAATGGTTCTTCCTTTAAACAGATAAGCATAATAGATTTCATTGTTATTTCTTCTTGCTATTATTGTATTAAATAATGATAATAATAATAAAACTGTCTTGATTTAACCAATCACCTACTTTGCAATCTTGGTAGGAATCTAAACGTTGGTCTTAATATAGAATTTGATTTTTATATTAGGACATGAGAATATATATATAGTGGACACAGACTCTTTGCCTGACACGTATGCATGCTACACTTGATTTCTCACCTATCTAAATACATATTAATATGTTGTTGATGTTTAAATTGTCAAAATCCCAATATTCTAGTTTTCTGATTTTTCCAGTTTAAATTCATAATTTAAATATAAATTTTATGTTATTAGTTTTGTTTACATCACTGCACATGTATGTTATATACAGGGTTTCAATCCTTAAAGAAATTGGTTGAGTTTTGTGTTTGAACTTGTCAAATCTAAGACTGTGTGCATATTAACCCTTAATACTGGATTCTAAGTGATTAGTTCAATTTGTAGTTTTAAATGTAATATTTTGAGCTATATATATTGTGGTAAGTAGGGATATAAATTTAGGTTTCATATTCTTACATGTTAGGTTGTGATAAACATTGGGTTGGTTGATGTTCGAATTTTTCCAAAATCCTAAAACTGAATACATGTTGACATTTTTTTACATTGATTTCCAATGTTTAGTTCAATTTCAGATTTAATATGTAATATTGAACTGTGTGCATAGATAAATGTATGGATAGTATGTTAGGGTTTCATCTCCATCATGTTAGGATGTGTTGGAAGCATTGAGTTAGTTGTGATGTTTCAAATCCCTAAAAATCTGAAACTGCATTATGTTAATATTACCCTGGTTTAAATGTTAGCTTATTTTCAGATTTTGTATGTAAATGCTGAACTAAAACTGGGTTTAACCTTTCAATACTAAGCTATACCTTGTACAAGGACACACACCCTAACTTAGTATACACTGCCATGTAAACCTAACCTTTCCTCTCTATGTGTCACGCCCCAGAACCAGAATACTGGAGAGCGGGGGCAGACACAGCCAGCTACGTATATTGAAATGGAAACCACCTCGATATACGGTCACGGCTATCTAGAAATATGAGGGTTTACTACAAGTCAACAGTCTCTTATGGTCATAAACAAGCCTAATGTCTCAATCATAAGCAAGTAAGTAAGGTCGCAAGATGTATGATCATTAAATATACAATAATAAGGCGTCCCAAATATTACATATTCAGCTGATCATGAAGCTAGTCGTACAAAATGCGGGACTAGCAAGAGTTAAGTCATACATGATCAACCCTAGGATTTGTTAATCATGCTTACAGCCCGTATGCAGACAGTAAGTGAAGTGCATCGAGCTAACAGGTGCTCGTCGGCTAAACGCCTCAAAAGAATAGTTTTACAATAGAGTGAGCGAAACAAAATAGAAAACCCACTCGTAGCCCGGGTTCCTTCTAGTCGCCACCATTGGGCTGGAAGCTTGGTAGATCCTCGGGAGCTGCTCCAAAATCTGGCCACACAAAACCAGCTGGGTCAACCCCAGAAAGAGCAAGTGCCACAAGGGGGCCTCGAAATAAGAACAAAGCCAGCAATCAGCACACAAAATCTAATATTAAAACTAGAATTACGAAAACATGTCAGGATGATATACGACGAGATAACCATGGAACTATTCCGATAGCCAGGTTACAACCCGTAAACCAAACAAGGACCGGGGTTGTAACCCTTCATCTGAACATAGCTTAGTTTCCCACCATTTATCGGCAAGATAAGTAATGTAAGTAATCAAGACAGGGAGCAATCTAGTACTGGATCAAGACATGACTATACTGGTTATACCTCATTCAATCAATCACGGCCAAGCAGATACTACGGCTTACTACTTTAACTAACTAGGGTTATCACAGGCCTAATTACTAACAAGATGCAGTGAGATTGTTCCACAGCCACAAGCCCTGCAGACCATCCAGGTTAACCAGGTCAAAAATTAGGGGTTGAATTCAGGTGGGTACATCGCCCAGAAGACAAATGTACCCTTAGGTGACTTAGAGGGTGCAACACGCGACGGTGTGCTGGAAATGTGCCCTACTCAACGGCAGGCTACAGATCCCAAGAGCGCCCAGGTAACGGGATTGCCTGTAGCTGTGTCAATCTCTTCATAACTACTGTATTATTCTAGTTATTAACCTTAATCCATTTAAGTAGGTACTCCTGACCGTGGTACTCAGGAGTCCCATCATAGACATGATGCAAGACAGGACAAGTGGATTTAACAAGCAAGCAAGAAAGAACCACCCACGGTGTCAAGGCAGGTCAAGTTAAATTATCAAGATAAATCATATCGGGGTACTTGTCGGGATGTGCGCCACGACGAGCCACTATCATGTCAGGTTGGTCATGTCAGGAGTGCACCACTACGGGTCACTGTCGTGTTATGCTAGTTCCTTGTCATACCATGCCATGTACAATAGTCATTCCAAACATATTAAGTAAAATCAAGTTCATGACAAAAGGCGTAAGGATATAAAATGGGCGTAAAATATCTAATAAAATATCAATATACATGACTATAGAAAAGCCAAGCTTAAAGAAATAAGACCAAAACTCCAAGAGCCAATGGGTTAAACAAGGGGTCAGGGGAGCAGCGTACGAAAAGTCACGCACACTGAAAGAGCTACGTACGTGAAAAGTCACGCACGCTGAAAGAGCTGCGTAGGTGAAAAGTCACGCACGCTACAAAGAGCAGCGTAGGTAAAAAGTCACGCACGCTCAAGGGAGCAGCGTAGGTAAAAGTCACGCACGCTGAAGGGAGCAGAGTAGGTGAAAAGTCACGCACGCTCAAGGAGTCACGCTTCCAACAGGAAGCGTACTCAAGTCTGCGTACGTAGCGCTAAAGAGCGCGCATAGCTCAGGGTACGTAAGCTAAACAGCTCTGCACACACTGCTCACTGTCTTCTCCAGACAGCAAGAACACCACGGCTGAACCCAAAGCTTCAAAAGCTCACAACTTGGCCATCCGAACTCCAAATCCGGATTTCCAAAGCTCCAACTTGGGTGAAACTGAATGCTCTTCCACATGGAATCATCAAAAACCCATAAAATCCAACTAAAGTAGATCAAACCATATAAAATCCGAAAATAGCTAAACCTAGATCTAGAATAAAGGAAGCTCCAAATCACAAAATAGCAAGTCCTAATGTTGATCACCATGTCCTAATCTAGCAAATAAACCAAGAAAATAGGGCTCTCATGAAGTGGCAAGGTGCACTTGCCTATGGGTTGTGTTGTGTAGAGGAAGGAGAAGAAGAAGAAGAAGGAAATTTATGGAGGAAGTAATGAAGAGAGAGAGTGGTTGGTGGTGTTATAAAGTGGGGAAGTTGTGGTGGGTTGAGGGTGTAGCATAGGGCTAGGGTGTTCCAACACATAATAAACCAAACCAAACCCAATCCAATTAAAATCGAACCATGCCAAAACCCAAAAATACGAGAAATACCAAAATTTCACAAGTTGAGAAAAAATAAAATACATGCCAAAATCCAGATACGAGTAAAATACGAAATACGGGAAAAATACGATAAATGAGGGTGACAACTCTACCCACCTTAAAAGAATTCCGTCCTCGGAATTTAATCAAGGAGCTAGAGATTGTCACGACAAGCTACACTAAGCACAGGCAAGTTACACTAAGCAGTACAATCATACAATCATACAATGCAAGCAAGGAAGGGAAAACGTAAGGCATAAGAAGGACATTATACCTTACGAGTCAAACAGGTAGGGATATCGCGATCGGATGTCGTTCTCACGCTCCCACGTTGACTCACCTAGAGAGTGATGACCCCAAACAACACGGACTAATTTAATAGTCTTGTTTTTGAGTATCTTCTCCCTCCGGTCCAATATAGACACGGGCCTCTCCTCATACGAAAGGTTGGTACCAACAACCAATTCCGAATGGTCTAGGATGTGGCTCGGGTCCGGAATATACCGTCGTAATTGGGACACATGGAATACATCATGCACCTCACTTAACGACGGCGGAAGAGCGAGACGATAGGATACATCTCCTACTCGCTCTAGAATATCGAACGGCTCTATATACCTAGGACTAAGCTTTCCCCGCACGTCGAAGCGAATGATGCCGCGGTTAGGCGAGATCCTAAGGAATACATGGTCGCCGACAGCAAATTCTAAGGGACGCCGATGAGCATTGGCCCAATGGCGCTGGCGGTCCTGGGCAACTCGGAGGTGATCTCTGACCTTTCTGACCACTTCAACCGTCTGGGAAATCAACTCGGGTTCGAGCATCTGCCTCTCTCCGACATCGTCCCATGCTAGCGGGGATCTGCACTTCCTGCCATAAAGAGCCTCGAAGGGTGCCATCTGGATACTAGCCTGATAACTGTTGTTGTACGAGAATTCCACCAGGTGCAGATGATTCTTCCATGAACCACCGAAGTCAAGGGTACAGGATCTCAACATATCTTCAAGGGTCTGGATTGTGCGCTCTGATTGACCATCCATTTGCGGGTGATAAGCTGAGCTGAATTAAAGGCGAGTCCCCAAACTCTTATGCAAGCTGCGCCAAAAGTGTGATATAAATCTTGAATCCCTGTCCGAGGTGATGCTGACTGGCACACCGTGAAGCCTGACGATCTGCCTGAGATACATCTCTGCTAACTGCGCCGTCGATTGCCCAACTCTGAATGGAAGAAAGTGTGCCACCTTGGTAAGCCTGTCCACAATCACCCAAATAGCATCTCTGCCGGCCGGAGATCTGGGCAATCCGGTCACGAAATCCATGGTTATATGCTCCCATTTCTATTCTGGGATCGGTAAGGGTTGAAGAAGTCCAGCGGGCCTCTGATGTTCAGCTTTAACCTGTTGGCAAACCAAACACCGAGAGACAAACCGGGCTATCTCCCTCTTCATGCCATTCCACCAGAAATGCTGACGAATATTACGGTACATCTTCGTACCACCTGGATGAATAGAATATTATGAACTGTGGGCTTCTGCCATGACTATCTGTCTGATATCTCCACTGGGTACACAAAGACGAGTGCCGTGCCGAAGAGTACCATCTTCATGGATACATAACTCTGGCCTTCTTCCTGCTTCACACTCTGCTCTGAGTCGCTGGATCTTGGAATCTGTTGACTGTGCCACCCGGATTCTCTCAACTATGCTGGACTGAACCTGTAGGCTGGCCATTAATGCCACATTGGTTGGAAGAACCACTTCAATTCCCATCTTCTGAAGATCTGCCAATAATTCTGGTTGTGCCGTCAGGAAATAAACTCCGGCTCGCCTGCTCAATGCATCTACTACAACGTTGGCCTTCCCGGGATGATACTGCAAATCCACATCATAGTCCACTAGTAGCTCGAGCCATCTTCTCTGCCGCATATTAAGGTCCTTCTGGGTGAAAACATACTTCAGGCTCTTATGATCAGTAAAGATCTCCACTCTATCTCCGTACAAGTAGTGTCTCCACAACTTCAAAGCAAACACTGCCGCCGCCAATTCCAAGTCGTGGGTCGGGTAATTCTTCTCATGATCACGTAATTGACGTGACGCATAAGATATTACCTTCCCATGCTGCATCAAGACACACCCCAATCCTCTGCGTCGCAATAAACTGTGAATCCTCCGGTCCCATCTGGAAGGGTGAGAATGGGAGCCGTTATCAAACCTCGCTTCAACTTCTCAAATGATTTCTGACACTCTGTTGTCCAAACAAATGGCACATCCTTGCGGGTCAACTGGGTCATCGGCGCTGAAATCCTTGCAAAATCTGAAACGAACTGCCGGTAGTCGCCGGCCAATCCAAGGAAGCTGCGAACCTCTGCCACTGAGCTGGGTACCGGCCATGACTCGATAGCCACAATCTTCTGGGGATCCACTTCCACTCCTCCTCGGGTAATGATGTGACCCAAGTATGATATACGATCGAGCCAGAACTTGCACTTACTGAACTTGGCGTACAACTGATGCTCCCTAAGCGTCTGGAGGACGACTCTGAGATGCTGCTCATGCTCTGCTTCACTCTTACTGTAGACCAGGATGTCATCTAGGAACACGATCACGAACTGATCCAAGTAAGGCATAAAAATGCGATTCATGAGGTCCATGAATACGGCCGGCGCATTGGTCGCTCCAAAGGGCATAACAAGGAACTCCCAATGTCCATACCTCGATCTGAATGCTGCCTTCGGGATGTCCTCCTCTCTGACTCTGATCTGGTGGTACCCTGACCGTAAGTCGATCTTCGAGAACACTGAAGCCCCTCTGAGCTGATCAAACAAGTCATCTATCCTCGGAAGAGGGTATCTGTTCTTGATTGTCACCGAATTCAAGGTACGATAATCAACACATAGCCTGGACGTACCATCCTTCTTTTTCACAAGAAGCATCGGGGCTCTCCAAGGCGATCCACTTGTACGGATGAATCCCTTGGTCCTCAGTTCTTCAATCATCTTGTATAAAATTTCCAACTCTGAAGGCGCCATCCTGTAGACTCGCTCTGATACTGGTGCTGTCCCGGGAATCAAGTCTATAGTGAACTCAATCTCCCGCTCCGGCGGCATCCCTGGAAGCTCCTCTGGAAAGACATCTGGAAACTCTTTAACTATCCGGGGTAACTGCACTGCTGCTACTGCCATCCGCAATGCTGGGGAAGATGGCTCCACTGCGCCTCTGGAAAACGAAAACTCTGGCTCGCCGGGGATACTAAAGACAACTCTGCCAATATGGCAGTCTATCCTAGCATACTGGTTCCTTAACCAATCCATGCCTAGGACTACATCATAGTCTGCCATAGGAAACTCTATGAATCTAGCGGGGAACTCCCTACCGCTAACTACGATCCGACACGAGGAAAACACACGATCTACTCCCACAAGACCATTACCAGTAAGAATATTGAGCCTCACTGATAATGACTCAGGCTCCAATCCTATCCGTGTCGCGAATCGTACAGACATGAATGAATGCGATGCACCAGAATCAAACAATACCGAAGCTGGAAAGGAGTTGACGAGAATAGTACCTGCCACTACCTCACCTGGTGCAACTTCTTCTTCCATAGCCATCATCATGGCCTGACCTTGTCCTCTGGCTGCTGGTCCCCTCTGCTGGAAACCTCTCTGCCTATTCTGGGTCTGAGCTTGGGCTTGTGCATACTGCTGGGGGTGTTGTTGCTGGAATGCCTGAGACTGAGGCGGCAAGGGCCTCGAAGACTGATACTGCTGCTGCTGAACTGGTGCTGGGGCCGGTCCTCTCACCGAAGAGCTAGAAGGGTTGGATGCAGATAAACCACCCCTATTCGGGCAATCCCCTATCCTATGATCTGCTGCTCCACAAGCCAGGCATAATCCCTGTGCCCTGCGATAATCTGCCGCCACATGCCCTGGCTTTCCGCAATGAGAACATCCCATCGCGGAAGTCTGCTTCTGCTTTTGCTGCTGCGGGTACGTCGGGGTCGAATGCTGAACCGACGTTACTGAGGCCGCCCGTCTCGGAGTTCCAATGGTCAATCCCCTAGCTGCTGGGGCTGGAGCTGATGATTGGTGCATCTGACGGTAGGACCGCTTCCTACTTCCGGTCCTATCCACGATCCTTTGGGAGGTGTACTCATGCCTCCTAGCTGCTCTCAAGACTGCATCGAACGTCTGGTGCTCGAACTGCTCAACCGCCAACAAGATCTCCAAATACAGTCCCTGCTGGAACCGCTGGGCCCTATCAAACTCGGTCGCCACCAAGGTGGGGGCAAACCTACTGAGTCTAGAAAACTCCGATGTATAACTGTCGACTGTTCTGCCTCCTTGCTTCAAGTTGGTAAATTTGGTCTGCAGGTCGTACCGAGCCACAGCATCGAAATACTTCATCTGGAATCTCTCTCTAAACACTGCCCAAGCAATGGGTGCCACTAATCCCATGGCTTGTGCTGCCCACCAACTGTGAGCCAAGTCCAACAACTGCAGGCGCACCACCGCCACCTTCTCATTCTCGGGTGTCCTGGCTGCTTCCAGAATCACCTCGGTATCCTGAAGCTATGCATCCGCGGCAATCGCATCCTCGCTGCCGTCGAAGAAAGGAGGGTTCAATCGCTTGAAACTGTTGGCCGCCTGATTCCCTGGATGTCCGCCTTGGGTCAAGGCATCTTGAACTGTCTGGTGTAGGGCATCGCTTCGACGATCCTGGGAAGCTATCAAGGTTCTGATGAGGTCTACTAAGGTACCATCATCTGGCTCTGCGGGCTGGACGGGCCGAACTGGTGACTCTTCTCCAGTAGGTATCACTCTGGAGGCGACTTCGGAATGCTAGGCTTGATCTCCAGGTTGCTGCTGGCCCACGGGAGGTGCTCTTTCTTGCTGATCGGCAGGGTCAGGTACAGTGCCGCTGAGGAAAATGACACAGAGAAACAATAAGGAAGGACCAGGACAATTCAACGATACAAGCATGTAATTAGGGCAAGAATTTCAGGGATTTGAAAATACGGGCGGAGATCAAGGGCGAATACTGATTGAGACCTCTATTCGGTAATCCCTCACATTTCTTGATTGACAAGACCTGCATGGGCCACCACTTAAACCATATCACGCCCCAGAACCAGAATACTGGAGAGCGGGGGCAGACACAGCCAGCTACGTATATTGAAATGGAAACCACCTCGATATACGGTCACGGCTGTCTAGAAAATGAGGGTTTACTACAAGCCAACAGTCTCTTATGGTCATAAACAAGCCTAATGTCTCAATCATAAGCAAGTAAGTAAGGTCGCAAGATGTATGATCATTAAATATACAATAATAAGGCGTCCCAAATATTACATATTCAGCTGATCATGAAGCTAGTCGTACAAAATGCGGGACTAGCAAGAGTTAAGTCATACATGATCAACCCTAGTATTTGTTAATCATGCTTACAGCCCGTAGGCAGACAGTAAGTAAAGTGCATCGAGCTAACAGGTGCTCGTCGGCTAAACGCCTCAAAAGAATAGTTTTACAATAGAGTGAGCGAAACAAAATAGAAAACCCACTCGTAGCCCGGGTTCCTTCTAGTCGCCACCATTGGGCTGGAAGCTTGGTAGATCCTCGGGAGCTGCTCCGAAATCTGGCTACACAAAACCAGTTGGGTCAACCCCAGAAAGAGTAAGTGCCATAAGGGGGCCACGAAATAAGAACAAAGCCAGCAATCAGCACAAAAAAAATCTAATATTAAAACTAGAATTACGAAAACATGTCAGGATGATACGACGAGATAACCATGGAACTATTCCGATAGCCAGGTTACAACCCGTAAACCAAACAAGTACCGGGGTTGTAACCTTTCATCTGAACAGAGCTTGGTTTCCCACCATTTATCGGCAAGATAAGTAATGTAAGTAATCAAGACAGGGAGCAATCTAGTACTGGATCAAGACATGACTATACTGGTTATACCTCATTCAATCAATCACGGCCAAGCAGATACTATGGCTTACTACTTTAACTAACTAGGGTTATCACAGGCCTAATTACTAACAAGATGCAGTGAGATTGTTCCACAGCCACAAGCCCTGCAGACCATCCAGGTTACTAAGGTCGAAAATTAGGGGTTGAATTCAGGTGGGTACATCGCCCAGAAGACAAATGTACCCTTAGGTGACTTAGAGGGTACAACACGCGACGGTGTGCTGGAAATGTGCCCTACTCAACGGCAGGCTACAGATCCCAAGAGCGCCCAGGTAACGGGATTGCCTGTAGCTGTGTCAATCTCTTCATGACTACTGTGTTATTCTAGTTATTAACCTTAATCCATTTAAGTAGGTACTCCTGACTGTGGTACTCAGGAGTCCCATCCTAAATATGATGCAAGACAGGACAAGTGGATTTAACAAGCAAGCAAGAAAGAACCACCCACGGTGTCAAGGCAGGTCAAGTTAAATTATTAAGATAAATCATGTCGGGGTACTTGTCGGGAGTGCGCCACGACGGGCCACTATCATGTCAGGTTGGTCATGTCAGGAGTGCACTACTACGGGTCACTGTCGTGTTATGCTAGTTCCTTGTCATACCATGCCATGTACAATCGTCATTCCAAACATATTAAGTAAAATCAAGTTCATGACAAAAGGCGTAAGGATATAAAATGGACGTAAAATATCTAATAAAATATCAATATATATGACTATAGAAAAGCCAAGCTTAAAGAAATAAGACCAAAACTCCAAGAGCCAATGGGTTAAACAAGGGGTCAGGGGAGCAGCGTACGAAAAGTCACGCACACTGAAAGAGCTACGTACGTGAAAAGTCACGCACGCTGAAAGAGCTGCGTAGGTGAAAAGTCACGCACGCTACAGAGAGCAGCGTAGGTGAAAAGTCACGCACGCTCAAGGGAGCAGCGTAGGTGAAAAGTCACGCACGCTGAAGGGAGCAGAGTAGGTGAAAAGTCATGCACGCTCAAGGAGTCACGCTTCCAACAGGAAGCGTACTCAAGTCTGCGTATGCAGCGCTAAAGAGCGCGCATAGCTCAGGGTGCGTAAGCTAAACAGCTCTGCACACACTGCTCACTGTCTTCTCCAGACAGCAAGAACACCATGGCTGAACCCAAAGCTTCAAAAGCTCACGACTTGGCCATCCGAACTCCAAATCCGGATTTCCAAAGCTCCAACTTGGGTGAAACTAAATGCTCTTCCACATGGAAGCATCAAAAACCCATAAAATCCAACTAAAGTAGATCAAACCATGCAAAATCCAAAAATAGCTAAACCTAGATCTAGAATAAAGGAAGCTCCAAATCACAAAATAGCAAGTCCTAATGTTGATCACCATGTCCTAATCTAGCAAATGAACCAAGAAAATAGGGCTCTCATGAAGTGGCAAGGTGCACTTGCCTATGGGTTGTGTTGTGTAGAGGAAGGAGAAGAAGAAGAAGAAGAAAATTTATGGAAGAAGTAATGAAGAGAGAGAGTGGTTGGTGGTGTTATAAAGTAGGGAAGTTGTGGTGGGTTGAGGGTGTAGCATAGGGCTAGGGTGTTCCAACACATAATAAACCAAACCATACCCAATCCAATTAAAACCGAACCATGCCAAAACCCAAAAATACGAGAAATACCGAAATTCCACAAGTTGAGAAAAAAAATAAAATACATGCCAAAATCCAGATACGAGTAAAATACGAAATACGGGAAAAATACGGGAAATGAGGGTGACACTATGTTATGTTCATATACCTGTATAGATATATATAGAGTTTATGCATACATGTTATAATGTATATAGATATATAACTAAATCTCTACCTCTCTCTCTCTCTCTCTATATATATATATATATATATATATATATATGGTTAGCCATGCATGTTATGAGCAAATGGGTTGTGTATTGTAGATTGTTTAACCAATATGCCACGAGTAGTGTAACTTGATAGCTATTGTCTTGAAATCCAAATTCTCCTATACACATGCCTACTATCTAACCATATGAACATGTCCATATACACCCATACACACACGAACCACATAGCCTTACATAATGCTAGCTTTTTCTTCTCTAACACTCTCTCTCTATATATATTGTGATTGGATTTCAATGCAATTGACTTTCATTCTTTAACTTTTGATTGTGATTTTCTTTGAATAGTACCCCTTTATAGATAATTGGTAGTCATCTTTATTTATTTTTGATAAGTACCAGTTTTATATAGGATGGTAGACTGCCTTACAGTTTTGATGATTATTATTTCTGTATCTTTTCTAGTTTAGCACCCTAGATTGCTTGTGTGTTTTGATACCCTATGACCGTTTCGGTTAGCATGACTGGTATACCTAGATGAGACTTTCACTACCACCGTATGCCATGACCCTGTATGCCGTCCTTTTTGATGATATGAATTGTTTAAGTTCTGGGACTTGATTGTGGGGGTTTGACCTAGAGGGAGTATGAACATTTTAATTTCGAGGACGAATTTTTTTTTAAGGTGGATAGATTTGTCACCCCCAGTTTTCAGAAACAGGGGTATTTTTATCATTTTACATTTTTGAATATTTTTAAAATTTATTTTACTATTTATGATATTATTTTGGGGTTGAAATTTATTTTATTATTTATGATATTGTTTTGGGGTTATTTGAGTCGGGTTCGAATTTCAACTCAATTCGACTTGAAACGGGGACCCGGGGGTAGTTTGACTCTAGTGGAACCCCCACACTAGTTAGGCATGGCCCACATGATATTAATTTTAGTCCACATGATATTAATTTTAGTTAGTACTTAGACTAATTATTTATGGATAGGTTTAGTTTAATTAGAGACTTAAAACTGGACTAAATTGACCTCAACCTTTAACCCATTCCTAATTTAAATCAAATAGATTAGTGGAGAGCATTTTGGACATTCAAATAGGGGACACCTAACCATTTTTGGGCTGCCACTTATGGGGGGGGGATAAGGAGTGAGTCACTTCTTCATTCATTTATTTTCATCCACTTTCTCTCTCTTGTTCTTCCCCAAATTAATTTAGAGATGAACCTCCATTGATTTCATCTCCAAATCAATCCCTTCTTCCACCAAATCTTCTTCATTTCTCCTCTACTCCATGGTTAGAGGGTGCTAGCCAAGTTTGGGAGGATTCGGAGCTCGTTCGTGTCCTTTTAGAATCTCTACGTGTCGGTGTCGTGTCGGAAGGATTTTCCTTTGAATCTCTCTTCCGAAAGGTATAATCTCTCCTCTAATCCATCCCTATATGCATATAGGAATATTTTGAACCCATAGGAATGACCCCCATGGTTGTATCTCCATTTGTGTCCATTTCGTGTCCATTTGGAAGTCATAGGAGTGTCCTTTGTGTTGTGGTTGTGTCCATGTGGGAAAACCCCAAATTTGGACACACTATGTGTTGTTGTTATGCATGAATGAATTATTACATATTTAATCTCATATTTTTGTATTGGAGATGTGTTCTATAGTGTCTCATATATATATTAGTGTAGAGAGTGAGTTCTTGATATATTATGTTATATACTTGTGTTTCTTTTGTCTCAAACTACCTAAATTCGTTATAATATTTATCCACGTTTTTAGTAGCAATAACAACTTAGAAATGTCATTACTTTTAGCTTAAAACTCTGATTTATCTCCTATTTTTTTAAAAAGAACCGTATCTAAGTTAGCTTTCCAAATATATATTTTAATAAGTCAAATTAGTTTTGAAACTTTCTGTAAAATTATTTGAGTGTCAGCTGTACGAAAGATAAACGCATTTCGGTGTTTTTGCGATTCCGGGAGCTTCCGGACACGAAAATGCGATCCGTTTAAAGTTTCGGAAAGATAACACAAAGATCTATAACACTTTAATCCTAGAATTTAATGAATGCTTAATTTGTACAGTATTGAATTTAAGTAGAAGATTACTATACGACATATGCATTTTGTGTATCCTTGTATGTACAAATATGTATGTATGCATGTGTATATATATATATATATATATATGTGTGTGTGTGTGTGTGCGTTAAGAGAATGTAATATAATATAGAGTATGCATAAATGATATAATGTATGAAAGTATATAATGTATTCAAATATGTATGTATAGGTGCATGAATGAATGAATGAATGAATACAATGCATGAATGAATGGATGAAATGCAAGCATGTGGGTAATGCAAGGTATTGAAACATGTATGCAAGTATCCATATGTAAGTAAGTAACGTAATCAAGTATGAATGTATGCTATATATGAATGCCAACATGATAGAAATGTATGATGCCATATTAGCACTTAGCACCATGTTCATATGTTAAAATCCCTTCTACATGTTGACAGTAACCCCAAGCATGAATACACATAAAACCTACTTACTGTTATGAGTAAACCCTTTGATGTATAAATAAACCCTTATGTTATGATTAACATCCACACACACACATGCTAAACCTATGCTTTACATGTTATTTCTTCTATGTGACACAATGAACCCTTGCTAAATGTTATCCTTCTAACATAACCCCCTCATACTTGAACACATTGTACTGCTATGTACACATTGCCATATTCACATTCATGTATCACTCACTTCTTGTCTTTATGTACCTTGTTTGTAATAAAAATATTTATGAATATATATGTAATGTGTGTTTGATAACTTGTGTAGCTTTGTGATTTTGTGTGAGTGTTAGTCTAGGCTTGGTTAGGCCTAATGAGACTTGTTAGTCTAGGTTTAGACCTAGTACTGCCTAGTTAACCTAGTTTGACTAGTACGGTTGACCGGAGTTGACCTAGAGTTATTTTGACTTGGAAGAACCTAGAATAAAATAGATTGCTTGTAGAGATTTATTTATTGCAACTTGAGCACCTTGTAACCTGTGTTGCTTTAAATAGGACTCTGTGGCTTCAGTTGGACCCCTATACTTATCAGCTGTTCAGGTTATCAGGCGACTACATTCTCTGACCATTTCATATCCTGTTTAGAATTATTTTCCTGCTTTAAATTACTTTACTTGATACTATCACGTTGGTCATACGGATTGGTACTATATGGATCTTTTTATGAGATGTTATCCCCTTCGGGAGCATCGGATACTGCATGTTTTGTGTGTTTCATGAATCATCACGTATCTCTATGCTTCCTCTGATTCACGAATCGCTTGTGACACATGTACTCTCATGTTCACAGAGCCATCATGAATCACCTTCACGTATCACTCATTTTATGACCATGTGAAGTTTCACGAATCTTAACATAACTTGAACAGATCCTTGTGTATTGATTGGGGATGGGGGAGTAGAAATAGGCATGTGAATATTATCCAAGTAGCTGTAGTCATGAATCACTCTCTTAGCTGTAGTCATGAATCTCCTATGCCATTCACATGTTTATATTTTACTCTGACTCACTAGTCACTAATAGCTCTCTACTTATAGTAGATATTTCTATTACAGTTCTCTCTCTCTGTTTACATACTATATTTCCTTCAGATCCTGTATCTTACTTTACTGCATGATTATATTTTCTAACCTGCTATGATCTGTTGAGATGTATTGTGCTCGCTCATGTCCTGACTGGACCTGTTGATAAAATTTACAGAGAGCTTGGAGGTTGCCTGCTAGCCTAGAGGAGACACATTAGAGGTTGTTTAGTTAGCTATTTTCAGTTGTCTGGAGTTGTATTTATTTTATGGATTACTGTATTTGAGCTTTGAGATGTATTTCTGGGTTTGTGTATCTTAGATACTTAGGCTTCTATCTGCTGGATTTTTTTGGATTTCATGTTTTACCTATCTTTTATCTTGTTCTACCTTAGTTGTGATTGAGACTGTATCTGCTATGTCACCCCCATTCGGGGAGTATAAACTGCTTAGCATTATATTGTTAGATGTTGTGACCTAGGACAGCGTTCTATCGCCGACACTACAGCGTAGGCTGGGCGTTGTTACGTTCTCGTACCCTAACCCTAGGGTGCGGGTCGTGATATCAAGCTAAAACATGCAACTGCTATGGGTACAGTACTCAATCTGCTACCTTTGTGATCACCTATGTTGTTTCTCTCTACTGGTATTTTGGTTCAGGTTCATCAAGCTTCTTCCATAAAAACTATGTCATTTTACCCCTTAGAATCTTCATATCAATAAGAACCTTTACATATACTCTAAAATATAGGTCATCCTCGAGATACGTATATATCAACAATGATTGGCCATCAACCAAAATTCCAATCTCAATAGCAATTTGTTTGTTTCCTTATCCCGTCCTAAGTATCTTTATCCTACTAATCACAAGCTCCATGAAATTATACATTCAAAACCTATTCTGTGCATTGAGCCTTCTCTCTTTTACTCAAGAACTCCTGAATATAAACCGTCAAATCTAAGCACAAGATTCTAGTCCTAAATCCGTAGTCACTAAATATAAGATTTCATTACTCCTTCTTAGATACCTTAAAACCAATCTATACTATCAAACTAATCATTCTTAATGGTTTCTAAGTCCACTATAGTCAGTCAGTCATATCTGTCCTATAAGCTTAACCCAATGAATCTCCAAGAAAATATACTCATCACAATCACACATAATAACATATTATAGTTATACTACAAAATCTATTAACTAGGTCTGACTATCCAATCATCAAAATAGAAGGTAACAGGGCCTAAGACTGGGTCTAGCAATCCATATCAACATTCAACCAAGGTAAGGGTCAAGCAAGACAGGAAAGATTATCGAAATATTTCCAAGAATAGTACGGGGCCAAACGAAATACATAGGACGTAGTCGAAGTAAAACTCAAGAACCATATACCTCCGTAATTATGTCACATGAAGTTACTATCGCGCTAGTGTGCATCTAGCTGCGATTAACTTCCTTGTTCCATAATATAACGGATGGCTGTAGTGCACAGCTCCCACGCCAGATAATATAGGTTCCTGAACTTAACTTGGCTAATATCCGTAAAATATTTCCAAACAATTTTACAAAATACGGAGAAGATGTTAGTCAAAAATGCTTAGGGAGTGGTCCAAGTAGAATTTGAGAAACATATTTAACCATGATGCCGTTATCTGAAGTCATGCCTCGCCAGTATTTCTCTGGATGCAAACTCTTGATTCCGTAATACAAGGATAAATTACTTTTCGAACTTTCCTTGAATCAGTCCATGAGGCACTTTCAACTATTACCGGGAAGGACAAGAAGAATTATCCAAGTGGTTAGCGAAGAAGAGTTTAATCAAATCATACGAAAGCTAGAACACAAAACAATACTGTCAAGAAATCCTAGTTAGGCTGTAGATAGACAGAGTTAACCAAGACGGGGAAGAATGATGATAAGAATTTGTTCTTGCTCATCCGGTCATAACGAAGGGATCCGATTTAAGATATAATCTGATGACCATATACGTCTTCCTGAGATTATGTTGCTAGAATTTTTGCCACGCCAGTAAGTATAGCTGCAATAAACGATAGAGTCCATAACTAAGGTATACACCCTAAATCATGTCATCTGGAATTCTTACCACGCCAACCGGTATGGCTGCAAGAAAATCCAAATTCAATAATTAGGATGGTATAACCAACATCAGGCTCCACGTCCATGTCGTGCTAGTTAGTATGACTGCGATAAATTCTAAACTCCATAAATAAAGTAGACATTTGTCGTTCTCATCGAATATGTTTATCAGAATATCTTAACTCAATTCATAAAAACTGATCTTAGATACAAAGTTAAAGTCAACAACGAACGAACATCAAGATTCAAAATTCAACAACGAATCAAGGATAAGTAAATGAAAACTAGCGAAAACAGATTCCGATGCAGGGTTTAGAAGAAAATTCTCAGGAGATGTCCAAAGGTACTACCTAGGTCAAGATAAAAGAAAATCATTGAAAATATAATCTAAAATAATCTCAACCTGATATGAGACTGGCAAATCATATTCCCGTCTCAACCTAGAAGATATATAAGTTCAACTTATACCTTCCCTCTGGGGTCTACAAACTCATTCCAAGAAGAATAAAGTTGATAACGGACAGATGTTTCAGAAATCAGGATGGACAGGAACAAATGGGAAAAGTTTTGAAAAGTTCGAAATAAGATTCCCAGGGGTCATCCCTGGAATCTACCAAGAGTTCCTAATATGTGACTGAGTACCAAAATCCTAAAATATTCCATTACTTAACCTTAATCCTAGGGCAGGCTCGCAGTAGTACAGATAAGCTCAAGTACTACCACGACTTCGCATTAATTGCAAAGACTGACCAGTATGGGCCACCACTAAAAACGTGTCACGACCCGCACCCGGATATACGGGTACGAATACGTGGGCCACGCCCAGCCTATGCCGCAGTATCGGCGGTAGAGCGCTGTCAAGTATACTATACTAACTACAACATCTAAAGATCCATAACTAGAAATATACTCATGTCACATCATGAAAACTAAGGAAGATAAGACAAAAAATAATAACAATATCACTAGAACAACTAGAATCTACAATGGTCATAAGACAGAAAAATATAGAAGAAACAACAAGACTAACTAAGGATAACTACCAGGCAACTCACATAGAAGAATAGTGAGATCCACCTCAGCTAGCAACATCATGAAGTCCAATATTGAGGGCACAATTACTCCTAAAATTTTATCAACATATCAGTCAGGATGGAACGAGCACAAATCTCAAATAACAGTTCTAATTAGACGATATTGAAAATATAGCAGTAAAAAGAGAGAATATACAAGAAATTATGAAATGTACATGTGAGTATCATGGCAAGGTAAGCTGTAAATCTAGAGCTAGAACAAGGCAAGTAAAATTGATCATGGCATGTACAAGAATCAAGAAACATCTATCTATGTGTGTGTGTACTAGCTACAACATGTGGCCGGCTTGGGTCTGTACAAGGTCATGATCTAGCCAACCATACGTGTGGTGTATGATTGGCATTCACAAGGTTCATAAGATATACAAGGCGGGTATTGACCACACATCTACAGTAATACTCCCCGTCCCCGACCAGTATAGTGGATCCAACCATGACACATCATGACACGCGATTCTCCGAGAGGGTAGCTAGCCTTCGCAGAAATCGTGTCTATATAATGCACAAGGAACAAGAAAGACCTGCATAAGATATACCAAGGAAAGCGAGCAATAACATCTCATAACAGGATCCAGAGAAATACCAATCCGTGTGAACAATGTGTCAAGAGAACAAGGGTATCTACACTAAATATAAGAAACATAAACGATATCTTAAAAATAGAATTATTATCAGAGAATGTACTCGCCTGAGATCTGGTGGAATATGTCAACTGGTCCAAGAACAGTGCCTCGAGGACCTATAGGTGGAATACTGTATCAATATAAGGGTTTGGAAGCAAATCAAGTCATACTAAGTCAAACTAGGTCAAGACAAGTCAAGGCAAGTCAAACTAGGTCAATCTAAGTCAAGGGTTGACTTACAGTTGACTTCTGGTTAACTGGTCAACTCCGGTCAACCCTAGGTCAACTTGGGTCAAACTTGACTAATGTTGACTAACAGTTGACTTTGGGTCCACTGGTCAACTCTGGTTCAGTTCTAGTCAATTGTAGGCTACGGTTGACTTCCGGTTGACTTTGGTTAAAATAGTCAACTATGGTCAACCAGGGTCAAAACTAGTCTAACCTAGGTCAAATGTTGACTCTACTTCGACGTTCAGTCAAAGTAGTCAACCATAGTCAAACTGGGTCAAAGCTAGTCTTTACAAACATCTACAGGGTCAACACATTCAATTTCAATGGTTGTGAAATCACTGGAATCGATGGATCTCAAAATACCACAAAAGGAGAAAGATTATAATAATATGGTGAGAACCTACAGATGTTGTCGGATGGTAAAACAATCATTACCAACATGTCCAGAATGGTCAAATCAGCTAGAAAAGCCTGTCTATAAGTCCAATTTGGACACAGGGGCAAAAAGGTAATTTTGGGCCAAAATGGTGTCCGTGTCGGACCCACTTTGCACCGAAAAAGTGCAAAAATACTAGTCCACTAAACCTAACAAACTATATGTCCACAAATCCAGAATGACGATACGAACCCAACGGTATACAATGTTGTAAAAAATGGGCTGGGCGGCCGACTAGTCGGGGACTAGTCGGCAGTCGGCCGCCCCCGCCTCGATTAACCCCCTGGGCGACCGGAAAATCGGCCAGGCCCCCAAAGCGGCCTAGTCGGCCGACTAGTCGGCCCTAGGCGGCTGGGCGGCCCTAGTCGGCCGACTAGGCCACAGTAAAAAAGAAATGGGTTGAAGTAGGAAACCCAACCCGTTCCCCCCATTTGAAAACGAAATATCATTTCAGCTGCAGGAAAAAAAGGAGAAGAGGAAAGAACAGGAGTTCAAAGAAGAAGAAAAAGAAAGGAGAAGGCGAACAGGAGTTCGAACTTCGAAGAAGGAGAAGGAAGACTTACTCTGTAGCCGAGCTCGAGCGTCCGCTCCCCGCCGACTGCAGCAGCAGAGCCACCCGCCGTCTGCTCCCCGCCGACCTAGGTATTTTTTTTTGCATTTTCCTTTTCCTTTTTTTTTTCCTTTTTCCTTTTCCTTTTCCTTTGTTTTTTTGGCTGCTGTGGTCTGGATGATGAGCTTCTGTGCTGTGCTTTGATGGAGGCTTTGATGCTTTTCCTTTTCCTTTTCCTCATTGCTTCTGTGCTGTGCTTTGATGCTTTTCCTTTTCCTTTTCCTCATTGCTTCTGTGCTGTGCTTTGATAGAGTTTTTTTTGGGACTTCTGGTCTGGATGATGAGTGGGTTATTTATTTCGGTGGGTACTCTGGACTGAGACTCCCCCACGTATATATTTTTGTTCTGGACTGAGACTTCCCCATGTGGATGAGTGGACACTGACAGGCACTACTGCAGCAATTTTTTTCTGAATGAACAACAGCAATCAGCATTGAGTCCCCACTCACATTTATTTATTTCTTCTGTCCTGCACACAGACACAGTGAACACAATTGTTTAAAAAAGTTAAAAACACTAACACTAATATATATAATAATAATGTTGGTGAAATGGCAAGTGAATTGAACATCCAATTCCAATGTTTTATAGATATGACTACTTCATCGGCCGCTTCCAATTCCAATGTTGGTGAAATGGCAAGTGAATTGAACATCCAAAATGCTCTCAAACGTGCATCCGGTGATGTGGGATGGGATTATGGTGAACTTGTGGATGTGAAGGCATTAGATCGAGTTCGATGCAAGTTTTGTTCAAAGATTGTGTCCGGAGGCATCTACCGGCTCAAATGTCATGTAGCCGGTCGTGCCGGAAATGTGAAAGCTTGCAATAAAGCCTCCAAAGAAGCTATACAAGCATGTGTAGAGGCACTTGATGGTGCTAAGAGGAAGAAGACACAAAAGCAAAACGAAGAGACGGAACTTAGAAAAGAAGTTTCGACATCACATGATGCTATAGAAATGGATGCCGACATTGAACTAGTCACGAGACCGAAAAGATCTACTATGGATAGATTTGTGGAGATCAACCCAGAAAAAAAAAAGAATCCACAATGTTTACAAAGCAAGCTAATTTGATGGTGTTGTTGGACAAGAAGAAGGTGATGGATACACAACAATACATAGCACGGTGGGTCATTGAGAGTGGCATTCCTTTCAACGCCATTCAAAATGATAGTTTCAAGCTAATGACTGAGGCTATTGGACAGTTTGGTCCAGGATTACCTACGCCAAGTCGATATCGGTTGAGTGGTCCATGTTTGAATGCGGAGGTGTCGAGAGTTAAGGACTCTCTAAAAAAGCATGAATAAGAGTGGGCAATATTCGGTTGTTCTATTATGACCGATGCTTGGACCGACCGTAAAAGGAGAAGTATTATGAACTTGTGTGTTCATTGTAGAGAAGGGATCTCTTTCATTTCTTCAAGAGAAGATTTTGATTCATCTCTTACGAGGTCCTACATATTTGAGTATGTCGATAAATGCATCAACGATATAGGACAAGATAAGGTGGTGCAAGTTGTCACAGATAATGCTTCAAACAACATGGCGGCGACTACTTTGATGGCTACCAAAAGGCCTAATTTATTTTGGACTTCTTGCGCCACATATACGGTGAACCTTATGCTTGAGGCGATTGGTAAACTTCCAAGGTAAGTCTCGTCTCATAAACTCTTAGTTCATTATTTAATTACTTGATTTGCTTCATTACTTATTTAATTTGTAAACTTTCAAGGTTCAAGAGTACAATTGATAAGGCAAGGGCCTTAACTATCTTCATATATGCTCATCACTCAACCTTGAGTATGATGAGAAAGTTGACAAAGAAGCATGACATTGTACGACCGGGAGTCACAAGATTTGCAAGTAATTACCTTACTTTACAAAGTTTGGTGGAGAAGAAAGAACAACTAAGGCATATGTTTGCTTCCGAAGAATGGGCCCGGAATTCATATTCCAAAAGTGTGAAGGAAAAAGTGGCATATGCAACCGTTGTTAGCCTATCTTTTTGGAAGTCGGTAAACTCATGTTTGATTATTTTTCGGCCATTAGTGAAAGTCCTCCGCCTTGTTGATAGTGATAGGCCATCTATGCCATGTTTGTATGGAGAACTTGAAGTGGCAAAAAAAGAGATCAAGGAGGAAGTCTATAGTGGACTTGAAAAGAATTATAAACCAATACTTGACATTATCGAAACTAGATCCAAGGGTAGACTTGATTCCAATTTGCACTTGGCGGGATATTTCCTTAATCCATACTATTTTGCAAAGAATAGGGTGGAGATCGGAGATGACATAGCTTGTATGGAAGCTATTCTCGATTGTGTGGAAAATTTTTTTCCCGATGACTTGAACACTCAAGTGAAAGTGAGTGATGAAGAATTAATCATGTACAAAAATTTGATGAAAATGTTTGGAAGAAAACAAGCGAAACTTTCCTATCAAACTAAAGGTGTCAATGAATTTAATCCCGGTAAGTCTTGACTCCTAAAATCACTTGATTACTTTACTTCATTGACTAAGTACTTATCCACATGTTTTTTGTATGATAATAAATGCTAGCCGGGTGGTGGAGTAATTATGGTGGCAATACACCAAACTTGAAGAAGATGGCAATTAGAATCCTCTCCTTGACCACAAGTTCATCGGGTTGTGAGAGGAATTGGAGTACTTTTGAAGGGGTATGCCACTTTTATTTTATTTTTTGACATGTTTTTGATATTCTTCATCTAACTAACTAGAATGTTCTATATAAATATTGTAGGTGCATAAAAAAAAGAGAAATAGACTTGATTCAGAAAGATTGAACAAGTTGGTGTATGTCCAATTCAACTCCAAAATTTACAATAAGAAGAAAATAGTAAATGATGATAAAGATGTTCTTCAAGCGGATGATTGTACTCATGCTCAACATTGGTTGGTTGATAGGATGGATGATGAGAGTGATGTTGATCCCGTCACCGGAGCTACATGGGAGGTACTTGACCAAGCGGTGGGAGCAAATGCACTACTTGAACCTAGGAGGAGCTCTAGGATCACGAGAGAACTTGATGAGGAAGAGTTTACCTTGGAGGCCGAAGAAGATGATGGAGATGATGACTTTGAGTCCGATGAAGAAAGAGATGTGCCATTAGTGGATGAGCACGATGATATCTTTGATAATTGAGCACTTTAATCTATCTCCTTTTATTTTTGTGAAATTTTGATTATGTACAAGACTTTGGAGTTTGGGTACTTACGTTAATATTTTGATGTCATATGATATATATTGCATAATTATATTTTTTAATTGCATATATATATATATATTTTTTTTAATTGCATATATATATATATATATATATATATATATATATATATATATATATATATATATATATATATATATATTAATAAAAAATTCAAAACCGACTAATCCGACTAGTCCCCGACTAGTCCGATTAATCCCTAGTCCCCGCCAACCGACTAGCGGCCGACTAGCAATTTTTACAACCTTGACGGTATATCCAGAATTGGATTCCGTTGACCCGATCTCAAATTGGTCCGTTGACCAGTACATTGAAATTTCGATTTGCACGGAAAAGCGTGTCGGAGCCAATGTCCTCAAAATTTAGCAAATTATATGTTAACGAGTCCAGAATGACGATACGAACCTAACGGTATATCCAGAATTGGATTCCGATGAGCCGATCTTAAAATGATCCGTTGACCCGGATATCGGTATCCGACTTGCACCGAAATGCGTGTCGAAACCAATGTCCACTAAAACATAGCAAATTATATGTCAACGAGTCCAGAATGACGATACGAACTCAACGGTATATCCGAAATCGGATTCCGATGAGTCTGCGTCAAAAAGTCCCGTTGACCCGGACTGTGGGGCCCGCTTTGCACCGAAATGCGTGCCAGGGTCCACGTCCTCTAAATCTAAAAACTTTATGTAAAAACAGGCCATAACGATGCCACGAGTCTACTGGTGGTGTCAGAATTTGAATCCGGAGTCCCGGGTTCAAAAATGAAATTTTACAAGTGTAACACTAAGAATTCGAACGACCAACTTTGGCGTCGAATTCGACCGACCTAACAAGCTCAAGCAGAAATAAAATCTAAAGGAGGTAGGAAGAGGGTTATACCAGCTGTGCACAGGAATTGGTAGCACGCCAACCAAAGCTGCGACGGAGGAGATACGAGTCAACGAAGTCGGCTCCACAAAACTGTCCAAAATAACACAATTTAAAGTGTCAACTTGGTGGCCGGTTTTGATCTATCAAACGACGAAATTAACGGGTAAAATTTGAGAGAAGTGAAGGTGGATATACCGAGATTGAGACGGAGCGAAGAAATCGTCAATCCAACAGTCGCATTGTCCAAAAAATTGGCACAAAGTCGCTGCCTCGAAGCACGAATTCTGAAACTTTCTCCGCGCGCGCGTCGACGGAACTCCGAGAAAAATACTGAAATCGCCTAGACGGCGCATCCCGGAGGACGTTGGCCGCCACAGGGAGGTCGTCCAGCCTACGCACGACCATGGAGGGGGGCTCTTCGACGGCGGCGGTGGCCGGAGCGGTGCGTGGCCGGCCGGTGTGCGCGCGCGCAACTGTGCTGCGCAGGCTGCTGCTTGCTGCAGGGCCACAGCTGCTGCTGCACGCGGTGGCGACGGCGCTGGCCTGTGCGGCGGTGGCGGCCAGGGGCACGGCGAGGGCGTGGTAGTGCTCGCGGAGGTGGCGCGGTGAGGGTGTGGTTGTGGTGGTGTTGAGGTGATGATGGGGTGGTGATGTTTATGGAGGTGGAGAAGAAGGAGGAGAAAAAAGGAAGTCGGGGAGGAGCTCGGCCTAGGGTGGTGGTGCTTGGCCGTCGGCCAGGGGCTGGGCTCGGCTGGGAGGGTGCCATGGCTTGGTGTGGGGCTGCTGCTGCTGTGTGTTGTAGAAGAAAAAAAATGAGAGTTTGAGAGAGAGAGAGGTGAGTGAGAGAGAGACATGTGAGTTATATAAAAAAAGGAGAGAGAAATAGAAAGAAAAAGTGAATAGAGAGAGAAGGAAGTCGGTTGATGTGAGAGAGAGGGGGTGTGCTGTGTACAAGAGGGGAGGATGGGTTGTCCTGATGGGAGGGAGAGAGAGAGAGAGAGATTATATATATATATATATATATATATATATATATATATATATATATATATATATATATATATATATATATATATATATATATATATATATATATATATATATATAATAGATAGAGAAAATGAGATATTTGTAGAGTAGAGAGAGAAAAAGAGATATTTTTAAATAGAGAAAAGAATGATGTATTTGTAGGGTATTCATGTGGGGACAACATGAAACTTGGGTTTGGTTCGGTCGAGCCGGGTCGGGTCAAAATCGGACAGGGGGCAATATTCGAATTAAAATGGGTATTTATAATCATGGGCAAATAAATAACATGCGGGGACTCAAATAAATGGGACACAAGTGTCAGACGGGTAGTAGGCTTCGTGTGGGCCATGTCCCTATTTGGGGTCGACTAGGTTGGGTCGATGTCGGGTCCCGAAATTAAATGGGAAATTAAATCAGGTTTTACGGTAGATAATTAATTGGCCTAAATTGAACCGAAAGTTGTGCAAAGCAAATGGAGCACAAAATGGAGTGTCTGAGTGGGACACGAAGGTCAGGGGGGAAGAGCATCTCGAGTAGATCATTCATGAGAAGATGGTTCTGAGAAAACGACTGGTCTGGTGCTCCTAAATTAAAAGTCACGGTAACGTGCAAATGATGATCAAGGAAAAGAGTAGGAATTCAATTAATAATTAAAATGGTCTAAATTGACCCGAACTTGTGCGAAGCAAAAAGAGTACAAGGGAGCAAGTTCGAGTGGGACACGATATATCAACATGAAGATAATCTCGTCTACTACAAACTTCAAGAAGAAAGTTTCCAGAGACTGGCATCCCTGATGCTCTAGAAATCCAAGTCACGGTAAAGAGCATTAAATCAAATAATAATCAAATAATAATATTTATTCAAAATAATTGATTTATAAAATTGAAAAAAATAAGCCCTAAATTCAGGGGCTTACAGATGGCGCTTTAAGAACAGGCCCCAAAGGCCAAATCATCGCAGGAGTGGGGGTGGTCATAGTCTCCCCCGATCAGTTGGTCATCTAGCGTGCCTACTCCCTTTCAAAGCCATGCTCCAATAATGTTGCCGAGTACAACGCTCTCATTAAGGGACTCCAGCTAGCGCAACAGATGGGGGTGGATCGTTTGGAAGCTTACGACGACTCAAAACTCATCATTAATCAAATCCGAGGGCAGTACGAAGTTTGCCTTGAAGATCTGGTTCCTTACCATGAAGCCGCATTGAATATTATTTCAACCTTCACTAAGTTCTTCATAGAACACGTACCTCGGTTACAAAACCTAGAGGCCGACGCTCTGGCCGGCCTCGCAGCTTTATTAGCAGCACCTTTCGGGACTCAACAGTACGTCACGGTAGTCGGACGAGACTTGGTCTGTCCCAAAAACAACCTATGCTCACAAATGGCCCATGCCATGACGACAAGTACCGGTGTTAATGTCCGAGACTGGAGGTTCCCATTCATTGACTTCGCTGTCTATAGGATTCTCCCAGAAGACCCGAAAGAAGCCGTCTCGGTCAGAAGGTGTTCCCTTCGATTTTACTATGATACAACTACTAAAACGCTATACCGACGTTCCTTCGATGGGCTTCTCCTTCGATGTCTATCCAACGAAGAAGCAGCCGAAGCCCTTCGGAAAGCTCATGATGGGACTTGCGTTGCTCATCAACCTGGCCCTAAGTTGCAGGATCGACTGCGACGCATGGGTTACTACTGGCCAACCATGGCAGCCGACGCCGTCGACTATGCTAAAAAGTGCCATGCGTGCCAGCTTCACGTTGACTTTATCCATACACCATCAGAACCACTATATCCTACGGTTGCCTCCTTGCCCTTCGAAGCTTAGGGCATGGACATTGTATGACCGATCATCCCTCCATCATCGAGGGGACACCATTTCATCCTAGCCATCACCGACTATTTCTCCAAATGGGAAGAAGCAGTTCCGCTGACGGAAGTGAAGAGCTCTAGGGTGATTAGCTTCATCAAGCGCTATGTCATCTACCGTTTTGAGGTACCTCAAAGAATTATCCACGATAAGGTCCTTAGTTCATCAGCCATGTTTTCAGATTCTGTAACAAGAATCGAATTCAGAATGTGGCATCAACCGCCTACAATCCGGCAGCAAACGGATTGGCCGAGGCATTTAACAAGACTATTGTTAGACTACTCAAAAAGGTCGTGTCATCCAACAAACGCGACTGGGACGAAAAGCTCGGCAAATGTCTTTGGGCCTACCGTACAACAGTACGGACCCCGACGGGCAACACCCCATTCTCCTTAGTCTACGGGAGCGAAGCGGCACTGCCTCTCGAGATTCAGATACCCTCACTCCGTGTAGCGCTCACAAACCAATTAACAGAAGAAGACAACCAGCGTCATCGCCTGCGAGAATTGGAAGCACTTGACGAAAAACGTCTTCTAGCTCAGCAGCGTATTAAACTTTATCAAGCCCGTATATCACATGCTTTCAACAAAAAGGTCAAGCAGAGGACTTTTCAAATAGGCGACCTGGTTCTGGCAGTTAGGAGACCGATGGTGTTGACTCACAAAACACCAGAAAAGTTCGAACCCAAGTGGGAGGGACCTTTCATCATAGAGATGGTATACTCAAACGGTGCTTATCGCCTCGCTCGACCAAACGGGGACATGTTCATGATGCCCATCAATGGCAAGTTCCTAAAGAAGTACTACTCATGACATCTTTCAGACATGTAGTTCCATCTCTACCCAACAAGGAAGTCAGTGGACCTGATCATCAGAGCTCACATACATCTCCCCTTCACAAAAATCTTATGCTTTCGGAACCAGTTGTTCCGCGGCATTCTATCCCCAGTAGAAGAACAACCACGTCCACATTACCTCTGAGTTGCTCCTCTAAACCTGCAAAACATAATCTTACACCACGTAGGATTACACTGCTTATCATGCTTACCGCGTCCACATTACCTCTAAGTAAACATCCCGTACGAACAACCCCTGCGTTGCCGTACATCGATCGCAGAACTTCCATGTCCATATTATCTCTGAGTAGTTTCGCGTATCCCTCCAGAGTCACTCCTACCACGTCCATAACACCTCTGAGTAGGAAGATTCTGTCATTTGAACCCCGTATTTGCAACGTCCATATTACCTCTGAGCAAACATGTCGGTTCTCTCAAACTTATTATCTGTACCTAAAAATTAAGGTACGCAAAAGATAATAGGTCCACACAAATCATCAGTTCATGACAACAAAAATGAACACACCATAAAATTCTTTATCTTTTATTAAAGTAAAGGATTACATCTCCAGCAGAAGTTGTAAACTATAGAATAGCAAAAAAAAGGGAGACTATAATCCCTAAACATCGCTGGGATTGGCAGAAAGCTCTTCAATCCGACGCTTCAAGTCTTCCGCCCGAGTCTCTGCGGTCGCCAGACCCGACGTTCGGCTTCTTGACGCATCACCTCTACAGCTTCAGAGGCAGTATCATTCTCATACTTCTTATCAAGCCGTTGCCGCTGGTGGGTCAGGGAAAGGATCTGACGGGTGAAAGCTGCTTCCTTCTCCTTAGATGCTACATGTTCAGCCTGGATTCGCTCAGCATCTAACAAGAGTTGGGTTCGCTAGTCTTCAAGATGACAGATCTTGGCAGTGACCTCCTCTATGTTAGCTTCCAACGAGGTGCGCCTTTTCCTGTATGGATTGAGATAGCCTCTCCACTGCAGCCTCAGCTTCGGCCACCTCGCGGTCCCAGACAGCCACCGTGGCCTGATATGACGACTCGACTTCAGCTATCAATTTCTCCTTTTTTGTTTCTATCAGAGCAGAAAAGTCATTTTGCGGATACTCTGAAGCTCAGAAAGAAGCTGGTCGATCTCGGCCACCGATGCCTCCAGAATCTCGGCCATATGATCGTGGCCCTGGTGCGAACGTATCAAACCAATGGAAGGGAGTGCCATGGCTTTTACCGTTACAAAACTTCCGTTCGCATTTAGCACCATTGATACGCCTTTCTGCAGTATTTTATACACTGCTTCAACAACAAACTGTACATACTCGTCTACGTCTGCCAACACCTGCGGCGTCATAGCAGGAGTTGGAGGAGTTGCTCTGGACAACGGACCTGCAGAAGACTCACCGACCTCAATCTGCGAGGCTGCAACCTCAACCTCAGCAGACCCTCTCTCGTCAGGGACTTGCACTTCGTCACTAGCCCGAGGTGCCAAGTAGACGGGAGGAGCCAGATGGAGCGTTGATATTGTCCCCCAAGTGGAAAGAGCAGGAGGTGTGTCCTCCACTATAGGGCCCTTGCCCTTATCAAAGCCAATGATGGATGGTCCCCCGACATCCGGGTTGACGATATTATCCCCGGCCGGGGCAAGACAGCCATTCGAAGGTGCAGGATTCGCCCCTGACAATTCTTGCGGAGCCAGAGTCGGATCACCTGCATCAGCTCCCCCTACAGGGACGGGTGTAGGGCTCGACAGTGATGTCGACCCTACCACATCAACCTCCACTTCCGAGGCAGGAGTAGCTAGGGCTTGGCCACGAGGTCTTTTGTGCGACCAGCGCCTCGGTACCGCAACCGGAGGGAAGCCCAGTTGGTAAATTCTTATCGGAGACGTCTCCGCTAGACGCAATCTCTTTGACAGCTTGATCAACATCTTCTTGCGAGCCATCGTCAGAAGAAGACGAGCTCTATACTTCATCCTCGTTTGGAAGGACTTCTCGCACAACTTCCCTTGAGGCCTCAATGCTTCCAGGCACCACCTCAATGGATGGTTCTGCTCTCAGTCGAGGCTCCACGCCACCCTCCTGAGGAATCGATCGAGATACCTCAGCAACCGGAGGTGCAAGTACATCTTCAGATTCCCTTCCAACGTATCCTGGAGATATCGAAATCTCCACAGAAGCGATGTCATCAGCGCTCCCTCCCCTGGAAGATGCTATAATCGGAGGAATACGCTCGTCGAAGAGCTCGCCACCTTATTCGGTCTGCTAATACTCGATTTCGAAACCCGAGGTTTCTTCTTCGGTACCTCCTACAAAAGAGAGAGAACATAAGTCACAAAGACCAAAGAACAAAACAGATTATGTGGGACTTACTTCAACGGGAGCTGATTTCGTTGGTACCACAGGTGGCACTCCCGAAGCTCCCACCTTTGGAGTCATCGCTTTCCTCGATCTCTTTGGCGCGGACGAACCGGCCTCCGCATCGGCACGCCTCTTCTAGCTGGGATCTCTTCTTGAGTACCCCCCGTTGAGGCTGCAACAGCAGCCCAATAACCTGCGACCTCCGGTGGACAATATGATCGGGCCATCGCGAGCATGTTTTTTGTCGCCTCTAGCTGGGTGCCAACAATGAAGCTAGTCTCCCTGTCATAATCTGGGGACACGGTATTCATGGCGCAATATAATTTCACAACCGAATACAAGATTTGCGGCCGAGGGTTGTGAACTGGAATAGTAAAACGAACTCCAGTGCATCCGGCGTTGTAGTATTGCCAACCCCGGGCCCCATCTAGTAAGCTCCCGACAAACCCCAGACTATTACTGGGGTTCCTTAACATCAGCTGGGTGTAACCAAACTGGCACACAAATCGACTCGGAAGATACGGCTCCAGATAACACCTATTTTTGTTGCGGTAGACCAAATAGGACGGTCGAATACTCTGCAGCCAGCGAAACCCCTATGTCGGCAGGGCGATCGCATCTTCACCAGAGTCTTCCAGTTCTTGTTCAGCCACGAAATCTGTGAAGACGGGACTGACCTTGGTGATCTTCCACCCTTAACGATAAGACAAAACCTTCATACAGACAGGGACACCGGTGTGCAGCCACTTCCTCTTATAGAAGCGACGGATAAAGGCGTCACCTTCAACATGATCCTCTTCAGGGCCTGGGCTCATCACATTTGGATGATGTAGAATCAACCATCCCATCAAATAATGGAATGGTAGCTCAGCTCGGGAAAAGTTGTCTTTCTTGCCCCTCTCGTGGACCACATCATCAGCAAAATCTCTTAAATCCCGCAACAGGTTACACACCATTGCGGAAAGGAGTGCCAGAGGACGACCAAAAACTAGTTTTACCGCTGGCAGAATGAGGTTCCTGCTCACTCTCTCTACGTATCCAGATCCACACGAGAACACAGTCCCGGAGCCATATCATCAAATATGCAGTCAACACTGCCTTAGAAGACATTCGGTGCATGCAATGCCAGAAACAACTATATACGTCGGCACCACTCTTGTTTGAATGATGAGTCTTCTCACCCAGTCGGCTAATGTCGGAGGTCACCTCCGTGTGACTTAGTCCTTGCGGAGTCACAAACCGAATCTTGGAGGGGTCCGTCAGGTCCTGCTTGAAGACATAATCTCTCCAAGCAGTCACATGGGGCTGTGACCCGTCCCTCTCCCTTCGTTGCATCATATAATGGTGGCTTGCCACCTCCTTGAAAATAGCTACCATTTCTGGGTCTTTGTTTTCCAGAACCTGAATCTCTTCATTCGTCGGGAAATATTCCTCATATGGCTTCGAGCCCCAAGGAAGCTTGGACACCTCATACATCTCATGGAGGGCCAATCCCAACTCCCCTACCAGAGTAAAAAAGGTGCCAGTCTGGGTGTTGAACATCTCCAGGAGGGAAAGAAACATATGTCGATTAAGATCGACACCTGCTTGGGTGGCACAAAGAGCAGCGGTCAGCCCAATCGCTTTCAGCTCAATTTTGAACTTCGTCAAGACCCAAAGGGTCAGTTTGTCCCACTTTGACACGTGGTGACACCAGCCCTCAACCCAAAAACCTTCTTTCAGATACATAATATTCGATATTAGCATCCGGCTCGCAAAGGTCGAAGCACCGAAGGCGAAAGTATCTGGAGGAACATCACTATAAATGCTTTCAGGACGAAAAGCTCGACAATAGTACGAGGCCCCGGCTCGCGAGGAGGCCAAGGTATCCCTTTGATTTGAAGTAACATCAATACGAAGGGTACCCCCCACTGCCCCCTTGAGAAGGAGTAAGTTTCCATGGCATCCTCCTCTTAGAGGCCAAACGGTAGAAAGCCGTCAGTGGCAGTTGACGCTCAGACTGTCGCATGTATAGGGCCACGCCCTTCACTGTGATGAACCAGTCTTCTTTGACCTCCAGTGCCTCAGTGGAGATCAAGCGGTCACTAAACAGAAAGGCCGGTTTCAAGAAAGTCACATTCCTGGATTCAGCAGACTTCAGTTTGCCGTTCTTCATCATACTTTGGAGAAAAATAGGCGACTGATTCCGGATTTGCAACATCCTCTCGGAAGGCTGATCCAGCATGATAGCAGCCTTCGCTGGGTTAATAACTTCCTTGTTGAAGTCGACCCCCATTTGGCAAAGCGAAGCATCCAGAAGGACTTCGTTTAGCAAAGGGATAGTCATCGACACTAACACAGCAAAAAAAAAGTCAGGCAGTAAGGAAAAATTTAGAAGCTTCAAAGACAAAATATTTTGGGGCACATCAGCAGCCTGGCGCATAATCGGGGCCCAAGCCCATGCGCATCAGCAGTGAAGCTTCGGTGCATAATCAGGGCCTAAACCCATGCGCGTCACCAGTGAAGCTTCGACACATAATCAGGGCCTAAGCCCATGCACGTCAGCAGTGAAGCCTCGGCGCATAATCAGGGCCTAAACCCATGCACGTCAGCGGAAGAGCCTAAGCGCATCATCAGGACAGAAGTCCATGCGCGTCGAAAAAAAGGAGTTAGAGCACAGCAACAGGATGCAACTCATCCGTACGCCCCGAACTCGTCTAAAAGAAAGAAGACACCCACCCGCCACTGCGGGTCGAACATTGGCGGGAGTCACAGTGACGACAGGAGCGTCCTCCTCATCGAACTCCATCGGCTCCTTATCCCGGCCTTGTCCTCGGCCAGCACCACCGCGACGAGTCTTGGGAGCCATTTCGTAAAAGAAGTTAGGATTTTTGAGGAAGAACTCTAAAAAAGAAGGAAGCTTTTGGCTGAAAGAGGAAGAACTCTCTCTCTCTCCACCAGATGCCTATTTATAGGCTTGGTCGCACGCGTGAACCGATGAAGGGTGATGTCAGCCGTCGCCTGGGGTTCTACAAAGTAATAACTGCAAATAATCTAAAAAGATCATCATTAAATCTTTTTGTTTATTTCTAAGCGTTATCATTAGCATTAAAACTGAGAGGAGCATGCGCCTCATCACAGATGCGCGAAGCAATCATGCGTCCCGAACAGTTGTGCACCTCATTGAAGTTGACACCATGCTTCTTATTCAAAGTATTCCAAAACTTGATGAAAAGTTTTGAAAACTTTGAAGGGGGTCTTGTAGAAGCATAGAATTTCAGGCGCATCTACAGGCCAGATCCTATGCGCCTAACATTACATGCGCCAGGAAACATCAAACGAAGCACTGGGCATAGCAAGACAGCAAAAGTATAGACATCAAAAGGATTTTTTATTTCATATAAAAGTCTATTATATGTCTAAAAAGGCTTTATAAAGGAGAATTTCTACAAAAAGAAAGATCCTAAGACTACTGCCAGACGCAGCAAACTGCCATACGCCTACTGACCGGCGCATCATCAGTCAGGTACATCACTTCAGCGTCTCAGTCAGGTGTCTCTATTTCAGCGTCTCAGTTAGGCGCGTCTCTTCAGCATCTCAGTTAGGCGCATCCCTTCAGCGTCTCAGTTATGTGCATCATAAAGTCTCAGCATATGCGCTCTACTTTGACCTGATCAAGTGCTTCGACTAATGAAGCATTTATTGAGCAGAACAAGGGTGGGCGATCAACCCCACTCTAGCTTGAGGAAGAGCTCTCCAAAGCCCAAGGAAGAGGAGAGTACCGCAATCGATCTGCGGCTAAAGGAGCAGCTTTCAACACAACCAGAGTGGGCAATACCCCATTCTTGCAGGAGGAAGAGCTATCCAAAGCCGAAAGAAGATGGGGGCACCACAATTCCGATCTGCGGCTCTTCTAGCATAACGGAGACGGGGCTCGAGCATCCCGATCTTTGGATGCAACAGGCACCTTCCACCTGCCTCAAAAGCCCTCAATTCTGACTTTTGGATATAACAGTCACCTTCAAGTGCATGAATGAAGACAATTCGTCGCATCTTCACCCTCGGGAGCATCTCGTCAACAGAATGTGCTCGAGCAAATAAGTTCATTCGGGAAGACGTGAGACAATGAGAAGCAAACTCTCTCCTTGCTGCTATTTATAGGCCGGGCAAATCAAACCCGTGTGCCAAGTGGCAGGCTCTTCAAATCCCGTGCAATGAATTTGCATTTATGGTGATGAATCTGACGCTTCAAAATTCGGCCAAGTCAAAACGGCTATTTAAAGCACTCGAGGAACGCAACAGTCGGACCAATAAAGACGCGTCATACAAATGGATGTGCAGGACAGACACCGCACATCGTACAGACGCGCCCGTCGGTACAATACGCCCTGTATGGGTGCGCCCAACAAAACACAGATCCATGCGTCCTAATCAACATGGACCCATGCGCCTAATGGAACGCAGATCAATATGCCCACTCAACAGCCCATCACCCATCAAAGAACATTAAATATTGAAGTCTGATACGACAGCAGCCATGCCTCGATGATAGAGCAGCAACAGCTTTTTCAGAAAATGAAGCATCGCTGATGTCAACATCATCATTAATCTCTTTCGGTGGTTACAAGCTACGTGGCCGCCCAACCATTCGTATGCGCCTCCGCAGTTATGCGTCCAAACCTCTGCATGCGCTTCAAGAGCCATGCGCCTCAGACCTTCCTCTGATCCTTAAAGACAGAGGTCAAGTCGTTACTGAAGCTTCGCATGTGCCTCAAAAGTCGTGCACCCAGAATGGTTCGTGACTCTTGAAGGTTATGAGCCAAAGTCTTTTTATGCGTCCAATTCCAGGTGCGTCCTATCAGATTACTCTCCACCAAATCTGAGATCTTTGAGCTACGGACAAGCGCCACGTGTCCTTTGACTCAATTCAGCCTATGAAGGGGTGTTAATCACCCAAGATCTCAGCAACAGAAAGATCCTCTCCCCTGCTACGTGCCAGCCCACAAAAGTAGCATGAAGGATTCAACCTACAAATGATGACGCATCATCCATGCGCCTCCCGCAGCTTCAACCACGTGGCGTCCCCACGTACAGGCGCATCCTACATATGCACGTATGAGCAGCCAGCCTGTAAGCTATAAATAGAGGGATCATTTCCTTCTTCCACAGACGGAGACACACATACGGACAGAGACCTATATACACACACAGTGAGAGAGGCAGATACAGACACTCAACGTCTTTTTTCTCTCTGCAAGCTCCAGCACCCAGAGCAACTCAGACCTTCAGAGAACCGAGAACTGTCGTCAAATCGTCAACGGAGTCAACGTATTACCACTCGCTCCATCGATACAGGGACCCAAATAAACAAAAGTGTACTCCTAGGACTACATCTAAGTCCTATATTGTAACACTGTTCTATTTGTAATTAAAATTTACAATCAAAAGATTTTAATGGCAAACACCTCCGGCGATGGCATTCGACAGTACCCAAATGATGGCCGTGTTCCAGCAGTTCAAGGAGGCACAGAACCACCAAGCCACACAGAACCGAGTGAAGATCATGGACGTACTCCGAGTCAGGGAGCCAGCTCTACCCGCTCCGCCAGCCCCGTCGGCACCAGCAGCACCGAGGCCAGGGACCGCCAGAGATTAGAAAAACCTCTGGCCGATAGATTTTTGGGGCCACGAGGAGATAGTCTATGCAGATGAGTAGCTAGAAAATGCCGAACGGACATTGAAGATGGCAAGGATTCCAGATGATCTGAAGGTCGAGGTTACGAGCATGTGACTTTTCGACATTGCTAGAGCTTGGTACTGAGAGGAGCCTCAGTTGGCCGTACCCTAAGTTCTCTGGGCAGAATTCAAACTGCTATTTCAGGAGAAGTTCTTTCCAGATGTGGAGCGAGATAAGCTTCAAAATCAGTTCGAAGAATTGCAGTACGAGAGTATGACCGTGGCTCAGTACACATTGGAGTTCAGCCGCCTCAGCAAGTTCGTAGAGAACCTTTTCAGCACACCAGAGGAGAGGGCCAGGAGTTTCAAGAAGGGCCTCACCAGAGAGATGCGACATGCAATAGTGATCAGCCAGGCTACAACCTATGCGAGCATCCTCAAAGTTTCTTAGGGAGTAGTGTCAGCCCCTGATTTTCAATTTTGATTTAATTAGTGTTGATTAATTTCTAATGACATATTTAGCCTTAAAATAATTTAATATAATTTTAGGAATTTTTCTAAAATTTTTAAAATGATTTTTAAATGAGTTTTAATAACTAAAATACTATTTTATAATTTATTAAAATGATTTAATATAGTTTTGTAATTAATTAAAATATTTTAAAATCATTTTATAATATTTAAATTTATTTTAATATCATTATATAATTTGTTAATTTGTTATTATAGCAGTTTGCAAATTATAAATTGTTTTATTTCTGTTATGCAAATTTATTATTGCATTTACCTAGGGGAGGGACTTAATTGTAAAATCCTAGATTCTAAGGACCTTAATGCAAAACCTAATCCTACCAACCCCCGACGTCCGCCAGCTCCCCGACGACCGACCCCGATCTTTTTTACCATTTCCGGCCGCCTCAGTCGACTTCGACCGACCTAGACACCCTATAAAAGAACCCCCTCACTTCCCTCGACCCAACCACCCCCACCACAACCCATCTCAGCCTACCACCGCCCTCGTCTTTGTCACGACCCACACCCACTGTTAGGGTACGAGAACGTAACAACGCCCAGCTACACCGCAATGTCGGCGGTAGAACGCCGTCCTAGGTCACAACATCTACAAAATAATGCTAAGCAGTTTATACTCCCCGAATGGGGGTGACATAGCAGATACAGTCTCAATCACATCTAAGATAGAGCATGATAAGGACAGATAAAACATGAAATCCAAAAGAGATACAGGAGATAGAAGTCTAAGTGTCTAAGATACAAAAACCCAGAAATACACCTCAAACTCATATACAGTAATCCACAAAGTAAATACAACTCCAGACAAATGAAATAACTATCTAAACAACCTCTACTGTGTCTCCTCTAGGCTAGCAGGCACCTCTAGGCTATCTGTAAAATTTATCAACAGGTCCAGTCAGGACTGGAGCGAGTACAGTACATCTCAACAGATCATAGCAAGTTAGAAAATATAATCATGCAGTAAAGTAAGATACAGGTACTAAAGAATGCAGTATGTAAACAGAGAGAGCTGTAATAGAAATATCTAATATAAGTAGAGACTAACAGTGGCTAGTGAGTCAGAGTACAATATAGACATGTAAATGGCATAGGAGATTCTGATAAGACACTATGGAAGAGATTCTGATAAGATACTACTTGGGTATTATTCACATGTCCAATTCTACTCCCCCGTACCCCCAATCAATACACAAGGATCCAGCCAGGTTATGTTATATGATTCCATGCACAAGCCCCCGTAGGGTGATACTTGGATGCCCATAAATGGGTGATTCTGGGGGTTACCCAACAGTGTAAGATTCTAGGAAGACTCTATGATCATAAGAGTATATGTCGTAAGTGATCAAAGAACCAATGAAGCATAGTGATACGTCATGTAAGTGAAATGCACAGAAGATGTAGTACCCGATGCTCCCTAAGGATAACATCTCAAGAAGGGATCCATATAGTACCAATCCGTGTGACCAACGTGATAGTACAAGTAAAGTAATCTACTGCAGGAAATAATTCTAAGCAGGATATGAAATGATCAGAAAATGTACTCGTCTCGATAATCTGAACAGCTGATAAGTATAGGGGGTCCCACTGAAGCCACAGAGTCCTATTTAAAGCAACACATGTTACAAGGTGTTCAAGTTGTAATAAATGAATCCCTACAAACAATCTATTTATCCTATGTTCTTTTAGTCACATTAACTCTAGGTCAACTCCGGCCAATAATCTAGTCAAACTAGGTCAAGCGTTGACTTACAGTTAACTTTGGGTCAACTGGTCAACTCAGGTCAACAGGGTAAATTCTAGTCTAATTATTGAAAATATGAAGTGTACTTCGTTATTCGTACGTCGAAACTTACGACACGCAAATCGAGATAAGAATATCAATGGTAAGGTTGATAATCTTATCATAGTGATCCACGTGTTCATCTTGTCAATTTCAGCGATGTGAGATCACTGGAATTGACTGAGCTCAGTTTCGTTGTACTAATCTCGAAATACGAACATTATAAGAATTAATTATTAATTAATTATAAAAAGGGTAAACTCAGAGAAACTATCAACAAACATTGTCGGACGATAAAATGAACGTCGGCAATGTGTCCAGATTGGTCAAATTAGCTAGGATAGCCTACCCATCGGTCCAATTTGGACACAAGGGCAAAAAGGTAATTTCGGGTCAAAACGGTGTCCGTGTCGGAGCCGTTTTGCACCGAAAAATGTGCAAGAAAACAAGTCAATAAAACATAACAAATTATATATCCACGAAACCAGAATGACGATACGAACCCAACGGTATCTTAGAATTGGATTCCGTTGACCCGATCTCAATTTGGCCCGTTGACCAGAACTTGGAATTCCGGTTTGCACGAAAATGCGTGCCGAAGCCAAAGTTCTCAAAACTCAGCAAACTACATGTCGACGAGTCCAGAATGACGATACAAACTCAACGGTATATTCAGAATTGGATTCTGATGAGCCGATCTCAAAATGACCCGTTGGCCTGGATATTGGTATCCGACTTGCACCGAAATGCGTGTCCGATCCAATGTCCACCAAAACCTAGCAAATTATATGTCAACGAGTCCAGAATGACGATATGAACTCAACGATATCTCCAAAATTGGGTTCCGATGAGTCGACATAAAAAAGTCCCGTTGATCGAGAAAGTGGGACCCGCTTTGCACTGAAATACGTGCCCGGGCCCACGTTCTCCAAATCTAACAAATTTTATATGAAAACATGCCAGAACGACGCCATGAGTCTAATGGCGGTGTCAGAAATGAAATCTGGAGTCCCGTGTTCAAAAATGTAATTTTACAAGTTGGAAATTACGAATTCGGACGACCAACTTTGGCGTCGAATTCAACCAATCAAACAAGCTCACAATGAAACGAAACTGAAGGGGTAGTAAGAGGGTTATACCATCTTCGCACAGGAACTGGTAGCACGCCAAAAGGAGCTACGGTGGAGGAGATACAAGCTGACGAAGTTGGCCCCGCGAAACTGTCCAAATTTAATACAATTTAAACGGTTAACTTGGTGGCCGGTTTTGATGTATCAAACGATAAAATTAACGGACGAAAATTGACAGGGATGAAGGTGGATATACCGAGATTACGACGAAGCGAAGAAATCGCCGATCCAACGGTCAAATTTCCGAAAAAATGCGTACGAAGTCGCTGCGACGGAGCGCCAAAATGAACTCGATCTCGCGCGCGTCACGACGGGACGTCGTGCAAAACGCACGAATCGCCTATACGTCGCGCTGGAGGAGGAGAGGCTGACCCAGGGGGGTCGTCGGAGTTCGTCCATCCCGTGGGGGCACGGCCACGGCGACCACGTCGCCGGCGACGGCGGCGTCCATGCCCGCACGCGCGCGCACTGCTGTGCGTTGTGCGCTGTGCGCGCGCGGTGGCGCTGCGTGGTCGGCCGACGACGCACGGGGGCGGCAGAGCACCGTGGCTGGTCGGGCTGGAGGTGGTGTAGGCAGTGGTGGCAACGGTTTGGTATTGGAGGTGGTGGCGGCCGGCTTGGATGAGGATGGTGGTTGTGTGGTTTGTGGAGAAGAAGGAGGAGGCTTGAGTGGTGCGGTGGTGGCCGTCGGCCAGGCCACGGCGGGGCTGGGCCGACCAGGGGGAGGAGGTTGGGCTGAGCCAAGGAGCTCAGGCCATGGTGGTCGGTTTTGAGTTGTTGTAGGTGAAGTGTTGTGTAGGAAATAATAGGAGAAGAGAGAGAGAGAGAGAGATTTAGAAACTGTATGAAATAAATGAGAGGATAAGAGAGAGAAAAGATTCTCTCCACCTAGGGCCGGCCAACATGTGGGAGTGAGGAAAAAGTTTCCATGCAAGATTTTAAGGGGTAGGATTAAATGGGAAAATCCTATGGCTAGGATTAATATTGGAAAATTGGTCATTCCAATGGAGATTTAATAAATAGAAATTTCCAATAAATATAGAAAAATATGCAGGAGGGTACTTGATATTTTTGGGCAAGAAAATACAAGGGTGTCATGATGGAGAATAACATAGAGCTGGACTGGACTCGGTGGAGCCGGATTGGGTCAAAACCGGTCATTGTGCAAAATTCGAATTAAAAAAATTAGGTGTCGATGATCATGGATAAATAAGTAGCACATGGGGATTCCAATAAATGGGACACAAGTGGCAGACGGGTAGTAGGCTCAATATGGGCCATGTCCATAGTTGGGGCTGACAGGTTTTGGTCGACAGGGGACCCACAAATCAAGTTAGAAAATAAATATGACGCCGTGGGGTGAAATAAAATCGGATCATGTGTCGGGAAAGTTGTGCAAAGCAAATAGAGCACAAGATGACGTGTCTGAGTGGGACACGAAGGTCATGGGTGACGAGCGTCTCGAGTAGATCTTGCATGAGAAGTTGGTTTCAAGAAACTGACTGGTCTTGCGCTCCCAAATTAAAAGTCACGGTAACGTGGTAATAATGATCAAGGAAAAGAGTGGGAAAATTAATTAATAATCAAATGGTCTAAATCGACCAGAAGTTCAGCGAAGCAAAAAGAGCACGAGGGAACAAGTTTGAGTGGGACACTATATACCGTCATGAAGGTAATCCTGTCTACTCCAAAACTCGTGAAGAAGATTTCCAGAGTTGAACATCCCTGACACTCCAATTATCAAAGGCATGGAAAAGTACACTTAAGGAAAATAACAGAATAATTTATTTATCGAAACCAATCAATCAGAAAATAAAATAAAATAAAAAAAATCAACCCGAAATTCAGGGTGCTCACATCCTACCCACCTTATAAAAATTTCGTCCTCGAAATTAAAGTGTCCTTACTCCCTCTAAGTCAAACCCCCACAATCAAAGTCCCAGATTAAAACAAATCATACCATCAAAAAAGAACGACATACAGGGTCATGGCATACGGTGGTAGTTAAGTCTCATCTAGGTATACTAGTCATGCTAACCAAAATGGTTATAGGGTATCGAAACACACAAGCAATCCAGGGTGCTAAAATAGAAAAGTTACAGAAATAAAAAATCATCAAAACTGTAAGGCGGTCTACCATCCTATATGAAAACTGGTACTCATCACAAATAAAACAAGGTAACTATCAATTATCTAAAAAGAAAGGTACTATTCAAGAAAAAAAATCAAAATCACTAGTTAAGGAATAAAGGTCAATTGCATGAAAATCCAATCACAATATATACAGAGCGTTAGAGAGGGAAAAACTAGCATTATGTGTACGAGAACATGTTCATATGGTTAGATAGTAGGCGTGTGTGTACGTGAATACATATAAAATTGTATATGAGAAATTGGGTTCCAAAACAACAGCTATCAAGTTACACTAATCATGGCATATTGGTTAAACAATCTACAATACGCAACCTATTTAATCATAACATGCATGGCTAACCATATACATATATATAAAGAGGTAGAGATTTAGTTATATATCTATATATATTATAACATGTATGCCTAAGCTCTATATATATCTATCTAGATATATAATCATAACATAGAGAG